>BMAO01027172.1:29615-47798 GCA_019973975.1 Trichonephila clavata | reverse complement strand
AAAATTATAAAACGAATTTAAAGAGAAGAGTTCCATTGAAGCAGAAATAACATTTATTTTTCATTTTATTCTTGTAGTTAAAATATTTATAAATATAACTGTAGAACGCGAAAGCGTGAAGTTAAACAAACAAGTTAAATGCAATCTCTTCCCAACTTTTAAACATGCTAATAAGTATGACACACTAGAGTCTCTGTAATATTTAAATATATATATTATTGTCCCTTGTTTATAATGAGTAATTTTAATTATCCTGCACGATCCCTAAACATGGGCATAATTCTACTATACCATGCATATTTTATCTAAAGTCCAATTATGCAATCTAATCTAATCTAATGTAAACATCACCACGTTATTAATAGGATGTTTCTAAAATTAGATATTCGTTGTTTAATTCAGTAAATATTATTAAGCTCACTTTCTTTCTGTATTATTAAAGGAAAAATTCTTTAAGCGAAATCTTTTGTACGAATTGAAAGCAATGGGTAAAATATTTCCGTATTTTTGTTATGAATATTTAATGAAGATCCAAAGCGCAAGAGATGTGGAATTTTTTAATACGATTTTTTTTTTAAATCATTGCTATTTTATTCATCTAAATGTGTGTCAATATTTTTTGTTATTAAATTGAAAGAATTAAGAAGATCCAACCTTTTAAATAAGTTCATTACAGAGAGAAAGAATTACTCTAAAAGCGTAGGAGATTGGTTTATTTGCGTGCGGACAATTTTAGAGTGTTTAAATGATTAAAATGTTTATTGTTTATTATAACGCTCTTTAGAGGAGTCGCTATTTTTTAAAGTACTTTTATATTTAATGATTTAATTTATTTATTAACAATGATTTAATGAGATTTTCATTATTTGCATGAGAGATTTTTCAGACGTTATTTAACTTAATATGATAAAAAAATTATTAAATTTTTAAAAAAATTATTAAATTTTTAAAAAAAATAATCAATTTTTTTATTTTATGCTATTTTAAACATACTTTTACAGAACAATATTTGAATTGTTAAGAGATATTTTTAAAAATATACAGGGTGCATCAGTACAACAGTTACAGTTTTTCCAAGACACTTATGAGAAAATCCCATAGGAATACATGACCGAAAGTGTATTTCTTCTCTGTGGTAATGACAACACACACAAAGCACGAGAAAGACGAGACAAGAATAAAATGAGAGAAAATCATTATTATTTATATTATTATTATTAATTTATTATTCTAGTACATCAAAAATACTGGGAAGTCTTTGGTTGGTGTACGCGATACATGGCGCTACATGTATCGAAGCTTAGATGACGATGCATGCACAAAAGTGGCTTATGCTGCCGTGCTCGCTGTGTCGTTTCATTTGGCCTACAGTCAAAGTGGTCGTAGGATGGAACGTTACACGTGTGCGCGCGAAAACTGAGCTCACTGATATGCATGTGGTATACGGGGCCACAGATTACATTGATGAGCTCACAGCTGTTGTACGTTTGACGTTATCATAGGAGGCAAACTCCTAGCAAAGCCTTTTTTGCACGTTTACATCAGAGATTGTCCTATAGAGAATCCTTCCTCATGAATGCACAGGAGCGTGAGCGAAGAGTAAGAACGCCAAACAAAGAGGAGACTTATACTGGATCTAGTACGGAACAACTACAATACCGCTTGTCGTCAGTCATGTCAGGATTTCCCATGTGACCGTCTGGAGGATCCTGTATACTTACAACGTACACCCTTATCATCTCGAGATGCACCCGTATTGTCCCTTTACTGTTCTTTTTCTTAATTTTTTGCTATTCTATGGATAAATAAACATGTTTTTTTTACTCTTATATACGTGTCCTGTGTTTTGTGTGTGTCGTCACTACCACACCCGGAAAACGCTTCCCATCATGCAATCCTATGGGATTCCAATTGTCTAGGTCAGGGATGGCGAACCAATGGCACGTGACACAATATTTTGGGTGAGTGAGTGATTTTGGGGTTTATTGGAGCAAGAGCCGATTTAGGCTATACTGCGCCAAACATTTGTTTTAATATGTGTGGTCTAGACGGGAAGAAAAAGAAAGAATTAATTGAATGACAAGAAAGAGGGTCGAAAATAGAGAAGGATCACTAGGGTACCCCGGGTTCGTGAAGCCCGTGTCTACCAAAGTCAGTA
The DNA here is from genome assembly GCA_019973975.1 of Trichonephila clavata. NCBI lineage: Eukaryota > Metazoa > Arthropoda > Arachnida > Araneae > Nephilidae > Trichonephila > Trichonephila clavata. Next base: position 45,640 of record BMAO01027172.1, on the reverse strand, counting down.
AACCCCGTGGGAAAAGGAAAAGGTCACTAGGGCATCTCGGGATTGTGACACCCGTACTCACCTAAAGAAGGTGAGCCCCCTGAGGGGCACAATATTTTGGGCCCGCCACCGAACAAAACGGTTTGCATTTTAGTTCACAATATTTCCGTAATTGATTCGTCAATCAAGGAATTTTCAGCGAGATTTTCTCAGTTCAAAAAATTATCGGAAACGCTCAAGTTTATTATGTACCCCTGATGTGACTTCATTTGGTAAACCAAACTTGTCCCAATTTGATTGGCTGGAAATTGAAGAATTTTAAATGCAACCGATTGATGTCCAGTCTCGTTCAATATGGATTGAAGAACTTATTGAAACAGGAAAAAAGTTGGAAATGATTGAAACAAAAAGATTAACAAGCAATCTAAGTATAAATTCGAGCAACGAAATTTTGGAAACTTGCAACTCAATTCCGCACACATTTAACTGTTTGAAGAAACCGGTTCATATATATATTCTACTTAGCTATATTTTCATCTGCGAGTCATTATTTTCAGAGATGAATAACATTAAAGACTCGCTTAGAAACCATTTGGCAGATGACTTCAACTCAGCATACATTATGTAATATCTTACAATCCTAATATGTTATTTGTCATCCAATCTTCAGCAACAGAAGTCACACTAATGTTACTTTAATTTGAATGACACGTATAACAAACACTTTTAATACTTTACAATGCAAAATGCATTTTTTCGTAGTAAATAGTTTTGGGTGGTTTGTATATAGTTTCATTATTTTCCCAATAATCACAAGTCAAAATTGTTTGGTGACACGTCTATACCTCATTAAATGTTTCTGCGGAAAAAATGGCACGTTGATCCGAAAAGGTTCGCCACCCAAGCTTTTCCCAAACTCGGACACCCTTCAGTCTACTATAGGCTGAGTTTTCGGGACTGTAATGCATCTCATTTCTCTTTAAAAGATAACTCTCTAAATCAATCGCCTGTAAATGATAAAATAGACTTAAGGAGAAATTGTTAACAATGCACCCGCTCATTCCCGCACCTCTAAAAGCAATCAAATTGATGCATTTTTGAAATTCCGTTACATCCACTCTAAGCAACCTTATTGTCTCCAAACTCAAAGACCATTGGTGAGTCAAATATTTGAAAAAAAATAAAGCCTTTCAAGTGGTAGAGCAATAGTTTTCGACGTAGCATTCTAAATATTCTAAAATTTTAATGTTTTATTAAAATTTAAAATTTTTAGAGCTGATTGAGTAAATATTATAAGAAATGTGACATATTTTATATGAGACCATTATTTAAATAACAGGCCATAACTCAAAAAATATTCATACAAAAAGAAATACTTTAGTACATTCTCTAAAAAATAATGTAAATATCAGGTTCAAAAGGTTTTATAGAAGTACATTTACAACATTTTGAGTTATCAGACTCGACAAGATAGATTTCGAATAATTTAAATGCTCACTTCTGGTAGATCAAAGACCCACTTCCAATTTTTCTAATTTTCTAATGTTGATTGTGTACTGGCCCCTGGATAACGTAGAACCAAAGCAAAGTATGTTTTGTTAACCAAAATATCCCTCTATTCAATAAAATAAAAAACAAAAATATATGATTTGACCAAATTTGGTCATTTTCAACGTATCCTTAACAAATCCATTCACTAAATATACTCGCTTCTCAACAAACTTTCCAGAAGTTATTGGAAAAAACGTACTTGCTTAAAAACCAGACATAATACGCCATAGAAACATCGAGATATCATAATAGGCTACCCGTAAGAAAATTTAAAACCAGCAATTTTTCAAGCATCAGAATATATCAGTTGCTTAAAGTTTCAACGCCATGGACTTATTCAGAATTTCCAGAAAAAAGTTTCTATGCATAACTTTGCATTTCGTTGTATGATAATTTTATTGAAAAAAGCTACTGAATCTTGTTACATTTCAAATGTAAAATGGGTAGACTGGGAATGAATAATAAATAGCCGCATAAAATATAAATGAAACCAAGTAAACAAATGAGATATTCATTTAAAACTCTGGAAAAGGTTGGAAAAAATAACCGTTTTCCCCCAAAGTGACCTAATTTTCGAAGTTTCGTGCCGACTTTAATTTCAATTTTTAACTCGGGAAGTGTATTTTTGAATTTTGAAATGTTTCAAAATAGTTTATTCATGAAGGCTAATGCGATACTCTTTCGAATAAACAAGCAAATTAGAAAAATTAGAAGTTTGTAGAAACTGGAATTATTTTATTATAAAAGGGCATTGGATATGTACATATAAGAATATTTTTTCCGTGATCATCTCTTACTGATTATTTTAATAGAATATTAGTTTAAATATAAATTATTAATAGATGTGAATAAGTAATTTCTGTCTAGAAACTTTTTAGCAACTGCTTAAGCCTAACTATGGCTTTTACATAACAATTTATATTTTTAATAAAGGAAACAAAAAAAAAGGATTAATCAGTTAAGAGTATACCCGTCATGGAAAAGTTGCAGGATTTTGTGTCATAACGAGTTCACTCGTCACGCGTAAAAAGTAGTGACCACTGGCTATTTAAACTGTAAATTTTGAGAAAAACAAAACATATTCTCAAATTTCAAAATTTTCAGAATATTTTGAGGTCAGGTCGGAGAATAAAACAAATAAAGAAAAATAGAAAGTAAAACAAGAAGAATTCGTGCGTGTCCGTATGCACCGGCTGAAACAGTGTTTAAGTTCGCATAACGAATTTATTTGTGGGTCATCATAATGTTTTTAGATGGTAGTCAAAAATGGGCAAAAGAAAGAGTCGGAAAGTTGATTTATAACAAGGTTTCTTTTAGGTATGTTATACTTGTTTATGTCAACCAAAATAAATAAGCACAGTCTACTCTTGATAATTCAAACCTTCGATAATACGAACCTATCGCTAATTCGAGGTATATGCTCAGTCTCTAGAAAAATTCTTGATATTTCGAACTAAAACAATACGTTTTGGTACACTCAATATTTCGAAGAAAAATTTGTGGCTGACCAGACGGCAACACGCGATAATTCGAAGTTATCTTATAAAACTTTCGGCAATTCGAACACTCATTATCGTGTAGAGTCCTGTAGCAAAAAGGTTGGAGCTTACATGTTTTGTGTCGTATTGTCTCTGCGTATCTCCCCTGTAACGTTACTCCTTTAATGACCATCTGTCTGATACCCCTTCTTAGTGTTTTCCGATTCATCAGGTGAAAAGACACTTTTATTGTTTTCATTCTTTTAAGTGGACAATAGACCAATCACACCTGTTGTCCGCCTTCCATATCTTTCGTTGAACACGTGACCTGATTATGAGTGTGTTCAGAAAGGATAGTCTGCTGTTGTGAAGAAGAGATGCGTAGAATTGTGTATTTTACGTCGGAGTGACATGACGATTTATGACTCATCTATGTGACTTATAGCATACGGTACCAAATAGAGCAAGGGCCAGACTGGACCCTGCCTTGAAGAACCAACGGTGTTGGGGACAGTGTCTGAGGAAACCGAGTTCGAAATTATTTTATTTCCAATCAGAAATGGAAGAGATTTGGATGGGGCGTGAAAGAATCGTGGACAGGTTAAGAAAGAGTTTTTTCCTAATCTATTAAAAATTCGAAGTTTTTCCTTGGTCCATCCAACTTCGAACTATTGAGAGTCGACTATATTAATAACAAAATTGCCAATTTTATAATATAAACCCACCTTTTTGATCCAGTATTTTTACAGCCGCTCTTACTCTGTGTTTGATGTTATGCTCCGTATCGTCTGATTTCCATGATACACATTAACAGAGTAATTATCAATAATATCAACATATACATTATTCACAAATTAATTGAAATAAATAATTCATGTTTAATAACATTTATAGGCACATCAGAAAATTTTGAATAAATAAAAAAAAAAAAAACTCTGAATTAACTTCATTTAACACTTTATTTTGTTCCATTTGTGCATACAAAAAGTGAGTGAGTGAGTGAATATTAACGTCGCACTGTTCAGCTAAAAGAGGGCTTTTTTGTACAAAAATTTTGAATAAAATGTCTGAAGTTTAAGTTATTCAACTACCCTCTAAAACTGTAGATTTTGACAAAAATTGATAATTTTTTTCATGATCGTATTAGTTTTATAAAAAATACCATACTTATTATTTTCTGTTTACTGGAACAAAAAATGCAAATGTTTTAGTAAAACAGATGCAACATATCATACTTTAAAACGCGTTTTACTCGAAATATGTTTTTTTCTTTTCTTTTTTTTTTTTTTTTGAAAATGCTCAAACGGGGACAGCGATTATTCAAAAAATTTTGAAAATAATTATCTGAAATTTTTTGTGTGTGTTCTTTTTAGAGTAGAAGCGTTTTAACTTTCAGATTTATCAATCACTGTTTAATTGCAAAATTTGCAATCCCTTATGTTTCTATAATCCCTGCTAGGTTAAGCAATTTTATGCAATAACTAAGATAAAGTGCTCTAGCTTTTGTAAAATTTAAGATATCTCTTAGCCTGAAAGTCCTTTCAAAAATGAACAACATACCACACATCAGATTTGAAAATTTGTTTATAAACTTTGGGTACAGAATGGGTCCGATTTATGTTATTTTTTGTAAATTTTTATCCAATTCATCCCATTTTAGTAATAATAATTCCTTTTTCTCTTCTTAATTTTAGCATATTTTTCTTAAAATTTACTAAACAAATCTAAAAATCACAACAAAAAAAATCCCCATATCTCCATTGTTTTAAGAAAAGTTGTCGCAAGTAGTCGGATGCCTTAAATTTTATAATCGTTTATTAATACTAGCCGTTACGCTCTCGCTTCACCGGATATTTCATGGATGTTATATGGATATATATATATATAAATTCTTGATATTTTAGTCAAATCGTTAGCTTTCGATTGTGTTGACAATCATTTTTATAACCCTCACCTCTTGATTTAAAAAGAACAGGATGCGAATTTCTGAAATTAATGAAGAGTTATTTTTTACGATCCCTTAACCCAGTCCCAGAAAGTGGATTTTCGTAAAACCCATTTTTAGTGGATCTCTACTGAACAAAATAAATATGCTTGTCAAATTTAAAGTCTAATAGCTCAAAAATGGAAATATTTATCTACAGCTTTCCTTCACCCCTCTCAACCCCCTTGGCGGCAGATTTTGTTAAAGCCCCTCTTATAGCGGATCACAACTCCATGAAAGGAATTTGCTTGTTAAGTTTGCAACTAACCCCTTGCAGGCCCCTTAGGAAAGGGTGTCAAACATGTGGCCTACAACGAACGTTTTTGCGACCTGACCAATCAATCGGCTCACAATAATATTTAATAAAATAACAAATTGACGCAGAATAAAAATAAGTTAATTATAATCCCTTTTTTTTTGCTATTATTAAGCAAAATGCGTACATTTATTTCGAACATATTTATTTTTTTAACATTAAAAACATGCGGTCTTTAAATTAATACAAAATAGAACTTTCGGCCTGTAATATTACATAAGTTCGACATGCCTGCCCTACGGGGGTGATTTTTGCAGAACCCGTTCTCGGCGGATCTTTACTCGATGAAAAGGGCCTTCTTGAAAAATTTCAAGTCTGTAGGTCTAATAGGTCAAAAATGAGAATATTTATCTATAAAGCCCCTTAATCCTTGCAACACCCCCTTGGAGGTTAATCTTCTCTAAGCCACTTTTGGAACGGATCTCTACTCCATGAAAGGAATATACGTGCGAAATTTCAAAACTGTGCGTCTAATATTTAAAAAACGGAAGTATTTATCTAAAATACCCCTCACAGCACCCCTTGGGGTTTATATTTTCGCAAATAGCGGATCTCTACTCCTTGAAAGGAACTTGCCTGCCACATTTCAAAAATCTGTAGGTCTTATAGTTCCTGCGATATCGAGATGAATAAGTGAGTAAATATAGATTAAATCATCTTTTAAAATCAAATGCTTTCATCCATATAAAATTACAACACCTTAAAAAAGAAGCCAAAATTATCGCATTATCACTAAACCCGAAATATCTCTCGTGTATTTTCATATTTTATTCCGTTCATATCTCTCACGAAATCTATTCAAAGAACGAAAATTTACCGACTCAATCCCTAACTTGTGCAGTTTCCTTCCCGTTTTAGCTGTTTATCTTCAAAATCGGAAGTGTTTTAACATCTGCTTACAGCGAACAATGTCACAGAGAAGCTATTGGAGCGATAAAAATGAAATTAACGGCAAAAGCGATTAAGATTAGCGTAGTCCTTTTAATAAACAACTGCGAATAAAAGACGTGAATTGTCAGAATAAATCTCGCAAAAATGTATTTTGTCGCTGTATGGGAATTTTAAGATAGATATTTTAATGAAATGCTTATCTCAATGACTAGCTGTTAAATATTTTATTAATGTAAAATGCGTTTGTGTTAATATGTAAGAAATATTTCATTTATTTGTAATAAAATGAAATAAATTACAGTTTTAAAAAACTAAACATCCTTTTATAGTTAATCGAACTAAGTTTTAACTTAATCTTTTAGTCATCAAATCTGGAAAAGGGATCTGAAATTAGTTTCCGGATGTGGGATGGGATCTGAAAATGGGAAATCATTACTCCTGATGATTTGATCAGGACAATAGATCAAAACTATTAAATTATCATATTGTCATCGGTCCTGGACAAGTGAGCAAAATTTCGAATTAATCTGACCTTTTAAAGTGGCTAAAATGAGTTCAAATATTCCGTTCCATACCAGTGAAGCTTATAAAAGGGTGTTAAAAAATCCGAGTGTTTATCAGTCCTAAAGAAATAAAAGAGAACAGTTATCGCTGTGCTTTTGTGTTTTACTTATTTTTAAGAGATATTGAAAAAGTCCAAGATGATTGACAATCATAAAAATTATAGAACTAGTAGTTCCCCCCTCTCCGCATTGCTAGGTATTTCATGATGATGTATCAATCTAAGTAATGCCATAAGCTATTGGTATATAAGTATAATAATTAAGATAACATATGCATTGAAAAAGATTTTTTTACCGCCCTCACCTTTTAACCCGGCTTCATTTGCATGAAAAAAATGACCTAAATTTCTCGTGCAGGGTATGTCATACACAAGGGTGTTTACATTGTTTTTACCGTAAAATTTGTATACAAAGGTTATAAAGGAAGAAAGTAGGAAGTACATGTTTATTACATTTTTCACACGTAAATTTAGTTTTTCTGTTCTTTTTATAAGGGCATTCAGTGGATTGTTTATACACTCCTTTAATCGCGTCGTGAGTGTGTGCGATGTTTTCACTGGATCTTAATTTTTTTTTATCTGTATCTTTTTCAAACTAAACATATAGGAGTAAACTTCTTTATTCTTTAAATTTAAAATTTTGGAATATCTTTTTTAATTTCTCTTATTGTGTTCCAGCAATAGTTTTTTTTTAAAAGTTCATCTGAAAGTGGATAAGATGTGTACGTACTTTAAAATTATGTTCTTCTCAAATGTTTTGTGTCTCTACGTATAAAACGTTTATTTTCAACAGTGTATTCCTTTTCAAAATCTGGGTCGATTTCAGTGGGGGAATCATACTTGCTGTTATACTCTTCATTTAATTTTTCTCATCATAACAACGAAGAGAATTTCTTCATCCGAAAATATTGTTGTACTACATCTATTAAATACTCCATTTATTAAATTACTTAAATATCACATTTCTTCATCATAACTACAATAATACGCCAAAGAATAAGGATGATTTAAAACGTTTTCATGCATTTAGAACTGTAACGGTTCACGCAGGGTATGACATACCCGAAGAGGTGATATCCAAAAATATATATTTAGAATTCGCCTACAAGCTAAGGTCCTTCAAAAGATACGACACTAAAGACAGTTACACGAGAAACTATTCATTTTGCAAAAAAAGATTTAGAAGGAGCGTTGAAAAAGTTAGACAGTGGGTATGACACACCCTGCGAGAGTAGTGCCGGTTAATTTTAAAAGGATTCGCATTTCTAAAACTAAAATCTATTTATTTTTTACGACCTAGTAACCTGTCTTGGAAGTCGATATCCGTATTTCTTAGCGAATCTGTTTTTCTTTTAAAAAAAGGCATACATACCAAATTTCAAATAGGTGTAAAAGTAAAAAAAATGACAGTTTATTTATGTATATTTTCTTGTATGTTTTTAGAGCAGGAGGAAGTAGACTTGTCGAGGTACGGGCTACTTGTAATATTTTTTGGTGTTGTGGTCCACCCAGTGGCGTAGGTGGGGCCATTCTGTATTAAAATTGTATGTTGTCTTTTCTTAACACTTGTGTCGACATTGTGTCTCTCTTAAAATTTGACAGATAACTACTACACCGTGGAGCGTGGGTATATTCAATGCAGAGAGCATACGGAAGCCGATGAATCTAAAACCAACGTATTTACGTAATTTGTTCACTGCCGGATGCCGTACTATCATGAGGCATCACATCAACACAAGAACACAAACCCGTAAAAGTGCAGGGTGTGGTATGGTGTTTCAATAGCCAATCCCGTCTTATCGCGGGAAGAGCTATAATCACTATTTATTCATCCGTTTTGTCCGGTGAGTGAGTGAATATTAACACCGCAGTATTCAATCACTCAAGGGATTTTGGTAACGGACCTCGTAATTTTGAACCATGGTCAAGTGAAGAGGACAACACCTGAGCTGGAACCCCGTCTCTTAATCACCACATTATACCAACGGAAGGACGTTTGAGCACTCGACAGATTTAACGTGCATCACTCCCCTACTCGGGGGTTCCTCAGTGGTACTGGGTTCGCACTCATGATACGCCAGCCACGAGTCCGTTACCTTGACCACTAGGCTACGTGGTTAATTTTCCTCTACCACGGCACACCGGAAGTGAAAGTGTTCAACGTCATCGTGTGCGTCCAATGAAGTACATGTGTCGTTCATACATTCATCGAATAATTTGCTTGAGAAAACACAGTCACATCGATTGTGAAAAGCCAATTCTCCTGTCTAGCTGCTGTCGGTGTTCCATAATTATGTTTCTTTTAGTATGTTAGCCTCAGGTCTTAGCACACATATGTGGTCACCCCAAAAGGTCTTGTCAGTCTACAGATAGATCGTGATCGACTAAATGTCCATCCCTGCTAAAGAGGATTGCTCTGTTAGAAGTGTAATGATGCACCCAACGTTCAATACAAGTTAAAATTCGAATTATAAAATTCGTCTGCTTTTGTTTCGTACCTATTCTGATATTTGTGACACATTTCTATTCTTGCCGTCTTCTTTATTTGAAATCAAAATTCGAGACATCCATCTTGACTAATTTGCTGTAATTTTGTGAATGTGAAACTTATTTCAAACAATAAATTGCATACTTCCTCAACTTGCACCCATTTTGTCACTAATATTCATTAACCGCTCTGTGACGGATATCAAGGATAAGGTCACGAAATTGTTTCATTTTCCTCCACTTACACTTCTTCTCAGGCAACGATTTAAATCTAAATTTTTAAACACTTTACGCCATTTTGAAGCTTCTCATTCCATTTACATACTTGAAACCTCGATAAGGTTTTAGTAACAAACAATATTTAATCTGGGATAAAATCAAACACACTTCATTTTTCGCTTCTTAAAAATTTAATTATTCGCGATGCAACTGTGGAATGTGTTTTCTGATTATGCATCACATCCTGATGTCAACAAAATAATAGAAAATATGAAGAACAGATTGATACGAAATGAGTGTTTGAACCAGAACGTCTAGAATTTCGATTACCTTTAAACGCCCACTGGTGTCGTTTAGACACTGATATAAAATAATTGTAATAGCTAAATAATTGCAGGACAACTGTTCAGTAGGGTTTAGTTTTAAGACTTTTTAAATATTATTTCATGTAATTATCAAATATTATTACATGAAAATATCATGAAAAACTGACGTTGACATAATGTTTCGTGAAGCCTTTTGGACCACTGCTTTGTCGCAAAACATTTCGAATTGCAACTCTGCCAGAAACATTACTATTATGCGGTATCTATTCTGTGCCATCCCTAGCGACATATATATCAGGATTTACTGGAATTGTATCAAATCCATCAGCACTTTCTTTCGATTCTTCACAGTAACTTTCACTCAATCTTATGTCTCCATCGGAATCTAAACTAGAACAAGACAGCTCACCACCCTCCGATTCATTCTCAGAAAGCTCTCGCAACAAATTAGGAATTTCATCAGGGCTTAGATCTTTTCTACGACCAATCGTTTCAGGGCGTCTGCTCTGTACAAGGTTCGAAAGTCGAATATTTTCTTTTTCATGAGCAGATAAGTAAATTCTATGTAACAAAACACTTAGACATAACTTTAGTATAACTGACTCATTTTCGCTGTGAACACAATAACATTTCATTCAAGATGAAATAAATCTGTGATATTACTTCCGGAAGTTTGTTTAAATTAATGGTATCTACTTTGTGAACTATCTTTTGCTGAACGACATCTTTTTATAATGATAAATTGCTTTGGTATCGAAATGACACTAACGGACTTTCTAGGTATATTTTATAAAATCTCTTTTTATTAACTTAGAACCACAAAATTTTTTCTGTGCAATCACCGAGGGAATTGATTATAAGTCGCGAACAATTTTCAAAATCCCTGCAAAACCGCGGAAAAGAGAACAAACAAATAAATTAAAAGTAAAAAAACTTTTTTTAAAACAAGCTTTTATTTAAACGCGCTAAAAAGAATAAAATAAATTTTTCTTTAAAAATTTTTTACTATCAACTTCTAACGTCATTACACAATTTATATGATATAAAAGCTTGTCGCGAGATTGACCTCTGCAGATAAACAAGTGAATTAAATAACTTGATCTAATTGATTTCAATTTCTTAAAATTTTCAAACTAAGTAAATAAGAGTGCTTTAATCTTGCGACAAGCTTTTATATCATATAAATTGTGTAATGACGTTATAAGTTGATTGTAAAAAAAGTTTTAAAGAAAAATTTATTTTATTCTTTTTAGCGCGTTTAAATAAAAGCTTGTTTTTAAAAAAGTTTTTTTACTTTTAATTTATTTTTTACTTCTTTAGTTATCACTGGACAGGTTTCTTAGTCTGTTCACCTCATTCAACGCATCATTGTTGCTAGGTGTTAGCCGGTTATTTTCGAACACTCGAGCTAAATGAATTCTCGCAAAAAGGGTACTAGACGAAAAACACAATTTTTTCTTAAATTCGTAAATTTTAAGCAATTCTTTCAATCTTCGTACAGATGGTACTGATCTTGGGTAATATTATCCTACACACGAAAAAAAGTTTTATGAGATTTTCTTCATAAATGACGAAGTTATTAAATATTAAAATGTTGAGTATTTTTTGAAAAATCGTAAAAAAAAAAAATTTTCGACATTTTATTTTTTTAAATGACTGATTCTAAAACAGCAAATTATGAGCTGTTTTAGTACGGAATGTCGATTCATTTAAACAAAAAAAATTCATGTGCGTCGATTTAGACATTATTTTCATAAAAACGCATAGATTTTGAATTATTTAAAAAAAAATCGTAAGAAATACTAATATTATTATTTTGTAAAAAACATTCTACCATATCGGGACGAAATAAATGATCTTTCCGATTCTATAACTATTTTTTGTCTGAGCTTCATAGATTAACCTCTTAAGCGGTCAATTTTTTTGACCAAAATTTTCCCAAAAAAGCCCATTTTTTAACTGCATGTAACTAAGCATAATAATTAACAGAACGCGCGAAAATGGAAGATTTTTATTTTAATCTCCGGTTTAAAATTTTACTCACCTTTTTTTATTTTATAATTTTTGAACACAAAAACCCTTAAATGTTTGCTTTTAATAAGTACATTCTGCGTACTATGAAGAATATTTCACATATATCTTAAAATATATTTTCTTCCACTTACCAAAAAATTTCATGTTCATACCTCTTTTTCATACGATTGATAGGATATCATGTGTGTGTGCGCATATTTATATGCACACACAATATGAAGAATAGTGTAACACTAAGTCTTATATTCCAATGGGGATAGAGATAATATCGACTTCTTTGGATTATCTATCCATTTTCCTTTTTCTTAGGCAACACATTGTACATTGCCCTGTTCTTTATCCAATATTTTCAAGAATATATATTCTTGCCTTCAGTGAAAAATTCTCACCTTCCCCACTACCAAAATTCTGAATGAAGAGTAGTTCAGTACCATGGACAAAATCTCTCTCTGCATCTCCTAAAGACACACTATACAAATAACCTTATTATAGGAATAAAAATGTCTGTGCAAATAAAATATAGAAAGAAAAAATTTCGGTGCCTGTACAGCGCACGGGCAAACCGGTTGTGGCTAACTTTCAGTAGCCCGTAAGGTGTACGGGCAAACCAGTTAAGGGGTTAAAGTTAGAATTTCTATAATACACCATCTCAGTTTAACTTGGCAGCGTTGAGAAAGGTATACAATGTACCCAATCTACTTGAAAAATAGCTCTACTTTTTTTGTTTTGAATTTAAATCCAATAAAATAGATAGAAATTTGTAAAACAAATTGCATATGTTGTAAAAATTACATTATTTTTACGTTGTAGAAATGTAATTATTTTTTAGACAAAGTTAAATAATACAGTCAATAGCGCAACGTTATGAAATTCCAGTTTGGCTGAAAACCGATTTTCGACACCAACTTTTGTCATTGTTGTAACAATAACATTATTACAACACACAATGCAGATATATCCAAGTTGGCGCCCAAAACTAGTTTAACGTTTTTAATTAATATCTTTTTAATTAATTGCAATATCGGAATATAAATGGTCAAAACATGCATTGTCATCCAAACTAAACGTGTATACAAAATTTCATCTCAATGGGAGGAAGATATCAGCTTCAAAATTGAGTTGCAAGATTCCACCCGAACAAATTACATACATACACACATACATTGTAAGTTAAATAAAAGTTTTTAAAAGAGCTCCAGATGGAGTTTCTAGTGTTGAAACACATATTACGGTTTTTCTAAAGCAAAACACATAAAAACTAATTCCGCTATGAAAAAAGTCTTGTTTACTTTTGATAAACATTGGTACTATTGGTACTATCTTAACGTCTACCAAGATTAAAATTTAATAGTTACACGAATGTAATGGAAGGAATTAATCTTGGTAAAAAAAAAACAGAAACATGTGGAACATTTTGTTTTTGTAATTAATTTATTCAGTCGTAAAAATACTTGGTGCATTTTACTCTTGAAGAATTTTTGGAATGTTTTCAAGAATTTGCGTGCTGAAATGTGTTTATTAGCTTAATGGTTCTTTTTGGATGCTTTGCAAAATTTGCTTGTTAAAAAAAATGAAAAACGAATTTCAAAGCAGTATTAAGAAACTCATAAACAAACAAAGTATCTTAGAAAATAATAAACTTACAAAAACATTGTTTTGTTATAAATGGCATGAGTAGATATTAAAATGTTTTATAAATATGAAAATTTTAGAGGGATTTTTTTTTGAGTCATACATTTTAACCTTTTATTTCAATTTGTTTCGAATTTTCGGTTATTAGTATGTTACATTCCTTTATAATTAAATTTTATGTTATTGTTATAATACAGCAGAGTAATATTCTAAATAATCTTCTAAATAATCAGTTTATCTGATAAAAAAAATCTCATTCCTTCCAATTATTTTTTATGACCAATAACTTATAGTTAAAAAAACTAAAAACACCCTTTTATAGTTAATCGAACTTAGTTGTAACTTAATCTTTTAGTCGCCAAATCTGGAATTAATTGCTACATCTGAAAATGGGATCTAAAATTAGTCGTCATATCTGGAAATGGGATCTGAAATTAGTTGTCAGATGCTGGATGGGATCTGAAATTGGGAAATTGTTAATCCTGATGATTTTTATGACTTTTTTATGGAACAAAATTATTAAATTATTGTATTGTCATCGGTCCTGGACAAGTGAGATTAATTTCGAATTAACCTGACGTTTTAAAGTGGGCAAAAATGGAGTTCAAAGAGTCCATTACATACAAGTGAAGCTTATAAAAGGGTGCTAAACAAGATTAGAATAGATATGCTGTACTCTCCGACTGTGTGTTTCGGCTAACTTCAAAATAAGTAATGGCATATTTAATAAGTTTTGCTCACAAAGACAAATAGCTCAACTGTTTTTTAGTACCAACAAAAAGCATTCACTAAACTCAGTTTGAGAGAACAGCAAAAAAGAAATAACTAGACAAAAACTGAAGAAAATTAAAAATAATTGGAGGATGCAGGGTACCATTACACAGTTCATGTTTAAAATTAAAATCATATTCTGAATATTATAAACAGCACTAATTACTATATAGCGAAACAGAATATTGTTACTCAAATCGGGGTTCAACGATTCTGTGCAATTCAGGCACAAAGTACAAGACATTTCTTTAAGAGCGATGAGAATTTATTGTCGCAAAAACAATCCTTGAAATACAGGATACAGCTGTAATATTAACAGAATAAATCTCAGAAGGTCTTCAAACTTTCAACAGCACTCAAACACAATTATAAGTGTCTAAAATACACGTATGTAAAAGATTATTCACAAGCATAGCTAAGCTAATCGGTAATCACCGTCAAGGCAAGTTTACTAATAGTTAGTCAAAACAATGCTGACTAATCACTAGTTGAAACAAGACTGACTCAGCTCGGCGAGCGTCTCTCTATTTATGGGCCCACTTGGTACTTCGAAAAAAATCTGCTTGCGTTATGGATTATGAAATTAGTGGATTTTTCCACTAATTTCTAGAATAATCCAGAGGGTACCGAACTCGCCAAAAGTGGTTGCCAATATCTCCAACTTGGTCACCAAAATTTATGCCAACTTGACTCTATCGCCAAGATTTCGCAAAGTTCCTATTCAATCTCCATTATAACGTAAGGGACGACGTTGCTTGTGAATATCATAATTTTAACACAAAATAGATATGCATTACACATTCAAATACAAATTATTTACACTATTTTATACCAAATTCGTAACAATATGTTTTACAGGTTACCAAATATCACAAACAAAACGAAATTCATATTATTTTCAAGAATTAAAAACCACTGTTAGAACGATGTCTTCAAAATCACCCAGGTGTGGATTGTATACTGGAAACTAAGGTCATTTTTTTTATACTAATTAATAGTTACGCGCTGCTTCGCTGGGGTTGCGAGAGTTTATAATGGTTTTTTTTTTTTTTTTTGTAAAATTATTGTCATTTAAAACCTAGTGTTAGGGTTTCAATTGTATTGAAAAACATTCTTGTAGCCCTGGCCTTTTGATTTAAAAAATTAAATTGCTCGAATTTCTAAAACGGAAGTATAATTATTACTTACGCTGCCGCAACACACTTTAAAGTCGATTTCGCAAAACTTGGAGGAGCTCTACTGAACTTGCAAACTTAAGTTCTGTAAGTCTAATAGCTCAAAAACAGATTTTTTTAACCTACAATGCCCTTGTAACCCTCCATACACCCCGTTCTTAGGTGCTCTCTAGTCAGTAAAACAAACATTCCTGCAAAAATTTATGTCTGTGGGTGTAATAGTTCAAAAGAAAGAATTTTTGTCTATGACGCCCCATAACTTCCTGTAAGTGCTGAATTTCGCAAAACCCGCTCTGAGCGTATCTACTATATTAGCGAATTATTATGCACCAATTAATTGGACATTTTCAACTACTATAATAGATGTCCGGCAATCTTTTATTTCTGACTGGAAAGACTTCCTTTTCGATTTTATGCAAAGATGAAAATACTGCGTCATTTACGTTTACTGCATGAAGTATGTTTTCACAGTTTCCAAACAATGTAAAGCATTAGAAAAAGTAACAGTAAAGCTACACTTAAGACTCATCTGCACCTGTAAAGTTTAATAATGGGCTGTAGTCCCGTCGAAGCTTGCTACTCTTATAAGAAGTCTTTTTCTGTTCCGCACAAAAAGGATA
>BMAO01027172.1:0-29245 GCA_019973975.1 Trichonephila clavata | reverse complement strand
TAGATTTAAAAGTAGAAAAAACAACCATCACTTTTCCTGGTTTCAAATTTACTGTCAGAAGAATGTACATACTTTAGAAAAATGCTATCATTTTCCTTTTCTCCGGAGAGGAACTCAGTGAAAATATGAGTTAATTTTTGTAATGGAAGTGTTGGAGCCTTCAGCATGTTTTCTTTTTTAACATGGCTAGATCCAAGCTGAACAGGCCATTAATATTTTCCTTTATTCTAGGTAATCTCTTTTCTGAGAATTCTAAAATATTTCATATATATACATATATAGCGTAATATATATGTGTAGAGCGCAACTAATATATTTTTATTTCTTGAGTGTTTTTTCCGCGTTTAAAAATGGATGCTGTGTGATTTTATTATGTCATGCTTAAATGTAAGCATCTATAAATTTTAGTCAACAGAAAAACTCGAGATTGTCAGTATTTTACCAATGAAAATGAGTTATTTGCTTAAAGCAACTTAGAATTTGCTTTTATATTGAATAAAGCTTCAGTTTTATCTTTGACTCATTATATACAATATGTATTATCATTCCCTTTCTGTATTACTATTGCTTAAATATTTAAACTTCTTGTCTTTTTGAATTCCAACTATTAGTTCACACTCTATATATATTTTTATCTTGTTCAAATTTTCAGTCATTAATAAAATACATTTGGGCTGAAATTTTATACACTCGATTATTTTTTATGACAATACAGTAATTTAATTACAATTGAAAAAAATTGATTAAAACTAATTATTCAAAGAATTACAAATACAACCACGTTGGAATCATTTTTGGTGAGTTAGCGACCATTTTGGCGACTTGTGTCGAAACTTGAAAAGATTTTTTTTTCTCACATTTTAAAGCGCTCTTATAAGCTGAAATCTTCTATACACTATTGTTTTGGGTAACAATACGATAATTTAATTATAATTATTTAAAATTAATTGGTTAAAATTAATTATTTAAATACTTACAGATACAGCCACGTTGGCTTCATTTTTAGTGATTTGGGTCAAAACTTTAAGATTTTTTCCCCCTCACGTTTTAAAGCATCCAGTTGAAATGAAATTTTATATACAAGACTGCGTTTAGGATGAGAATACGATACATTAATGATATTTAATAGAAATTAATTACCACTTAATGTTGTGATTCTGTCACATGTATATTCATATTTATATTAATTGTGATTATTTAATAAAGAGTAAATAAAATAAAACAAAAAATTTTTGTTGATCTAAGTAGGAATTGATTTAAAAAAACTTTTTTATGTCACCTGCTTACGTTAAGGAAGTTAAAATGTGTGTGTGTTGTGTGATTCTGCGGTTAATAATAAATTAACCAGTTGTGTAATAATAAAAGGTTAATTAAATTTTAGATTGACACTTCCTCAAAATCTACATTCCTAGAACTTTAATTTATTAATGAAAATAAAATTTATAAATGATTCATTTTTCCTCAGTGTTTCATAAAAAATTTGAAGAAAAAAATATATTAAAAATCAAATTATCATTTTTTTTGACGCTACCTTTGAAAAATTGATTTCCCAATTGACAGAATGATATTAAACCTAGTAGAGGAGAAATTCAAATTTTAACTGATATCAACAACGCCATGTGATAAATGGTAAAACCTCTGAAATCTGACGTTATTTCTAAATCACAGTTCTTAGGTTATAATATTATTTGGACTATATACTCAGGGAATTTTGAAAGGAAAAGGCAAACCTACTTTCACAGCAAACCTTTCTTTTAAGAAAAAATATTTTAAAAAATTCGCTAGATAATTTTGTTAACGAATAAACTGATGATCCAGCTTGATAATGGAATATAAATTGTGACACAAGTAACATGCAACAAGCAAATCATTTTCTACTGTATGAGCGATTTATTCAAAATTACTAAAAAAGTTACTTCAGGTAATTTTTGATTCTCGAATGGAAGTTCGGGGGTATTTGTTACCACCCAAAGGGACACAACCTACTAACAAATTATCATTGCTGGTGTCATTGCCTCTTGCTTCACTTCTGAACTTCAGATGATAATTGAAGCTCGTGAGCTATATGAGACTCTCCCTAGAAAAAGTTACAGGTATCGTCATTTTTTGTGACTCAATACAGCCCTCTTGGCAATTCTAAATGGAGGTTCATGGATTACAGAAGAAATTTGCGCTAGAGTTAGATTACAAGAGTTAAATAAAATCTACTTTCTCCAATGGTCGCTTACACATGTTGACATTACAGGCAGTTCAAATGAGAACAAACTAACAAAAGAAGCTAGAAATCTAAATAATGACAACTTTATTAACGTTACCTTATTAGACGCAAATGCTGTCGCAAATTTCAAATTGAGAGAGAGAAGTCAATTCCTGTTACGCAACTCTGTAATATAAATGGAGTCTTATGTAGTTTAAGATAGTAGAAATAAGATCATGGACGAATAGTAGATTATGATCAAAACCATTATGAAGATCCTGTTAAATTCACGATCATAAATAAGAGATACGTTAGATGTAAGAATAGGGTCAAGGGTACATCGGATTTAAAAGTCGAGGGGTACACTAAGTTTGACAGTACTGTTAAATGGTACATCAAATTCAAGATCTTAATGAAAAAAAATTTGAATTGAACTTTGAATTTGAAAGTTTGATTAATGTTCGCCTTTAAAAGCAACAAGAGGGCTACTGGCGACGGACTTAGTAATTTTAAACCTCGGTTCAGTGACGAGAACTACACCTCAGTAGGTACCCCACTCTCCCTACTTTTGCCCCATACCAACGTAGGACTTCGCCACAACAAGTTTAACGTGATAAGCTCCTCTATAAGGTGTATCTTCTTGGTAACCAGGACTTGAACATATGATTTTCTGACCACGGGTCCTTGACATTGACCATTTGGGTACCACGTTCACATAAATATTTGAAAATCTTTATTCTAGTTCATCACATGTATATAATGTTAACATTTTTGTAATGATTTTTAATTTTGAAGTGGATTTCAGAGTATCATTGTTATATGCAACTAATTTTAAGGGGACATGTTCTGATTCACGTACAAAAATTTTAAATTTAATTATTTTGATAATTTTTTGGTTGCCTTTTATGTGTATGTATGATGTAAAACAAATTTTGTGCTCGAAATTTCAAAAAAGGGTAACTATTTAATTTTTTAAGGGAAAAACTTGAACCTTATGAAGTGATTTTAAAATACTACTATTTCTAGAAAAATTAACGTATATATATGAAAATTGATTTACAAGTAAGTCAAGTTATGTATAACAAAAGTTGGCGTGGATTTTGCGGTAACATCATGGTTATTCATACATTACTTATTTTTAGGAATGATTATTGAAAATTCCTTAACAAAAATATGTAAAATATTTTTCAATTATTTTTTTAAAAAATAAGTATTGCTTTGATATTGAAAAATTCATGCCCACTTTTGTTCCATGTACTATTAGCAACAAATGAAAAAAATTACCAAGTATTAGACATAATGGAAAAAAAAGGCCTTAGCATTTTGAATTAAGATAAAAGTTGTGTGATTTGTTTCTTTCTGAAATAAATCAGTTTAAAGTTTTGATTTGCCATTGGGATGTGAATAAAAACAAACGTAAAAGTTATCACATTACAACTCTGCGTTTCTTAAACTTAGAGGTTTTAAATTTTTTGAGTTTATAGAAAAATATATAAAAAATAAGTTAGGCTAAAAAAATTAGATTTGATTTTTTAACCGATTCTTCTTAATATTCTAGTAATTTATAAAAATTTTACACAGAGTAGTCAAATATAATTTTTAAGAATGTCCATCAATGAATAATGTGTATAATGAATCTCAGTCACCTCCTAATCAGTGTTAATACATTTAACAACAAAATCTAATTATTCTTATTCCCACTGACACTTAGAACAATAATGAATCCTTTAACAGGTTCCACACGTCAACAAAAATAAACACATTAACTAAAAGTGTATCATAAAGTTGGGTTCTGTTGGTGTGCGTACAATTTAGCAATTTCTGCTGATTAAAAAGACGTGGAAGATCCAAATGTCTAATCATTAACAATCCAAATAAAAAATATCCCTTACAAAATTACAGATTATTTTGTTCGTAGAAGGTATCTTTGAAATGCGTGATATTTCAGCAATGTTCCAAAATAATTTATCAGCCTTTGTTCGTAGTGCGGGATTTCTAAAATTAGAACATAAATTGTTAAACATTAGGATTGTTTTATTATGGCCCCCCTGGGAATTTATATGCAAGTCACGTTTAACAGTAGGAAGAATTGTATTCCCGTTTTTGAGTGAAGCCATTAAGATATGTCATTGTCACAGGTTTTAAGCAGCTGTTAATATATGTACTCGTTTGCTTGATAATATTGTTGAGCGATATATAACTTCCCCATTATTGTTGAAAACTAATTTTAGTGAAATGTTAGTTACAGTTATAAAATGTAGCAAGCCCACATCCTTTATTGTCTCGTGAATTTTAATAATAATAAATTATTAAGCACGTCCATATTTTTTCCTCCCTAATAAGATTTTATTTAGATCTATTTCTTACGTATAATGTTACTTTAATAATATCAGATACAATCAAAAACATATTTTTAGTTCTAGGTAGTGTATTACATGATATATATATATGCCCTTTCTTTAATGGTTAGTTTCTACTAGTATAAGGTAAGTATAAACGTGAACAATACAAGGTCTGTTTAAAAGTATTCGGCCTAGAATTTTCCCGCTCACAGAACAGATTCCAAAACGATGACACTGCGCACAGAGGGAGGTGACAGCTTAATGCACATGCTTCAATTTTATCTCTTCGTTCCAGTGTACCAGTCATATCCAGCAGGCAGTCGAGTAAGGCAGAGCTTCTCAAACTTTCTATACTTGTGACCCAATTTTCAGTCATAATTTTCATCGCAAACTCCTTCCACACAATAACAATATATTGAATTCAATAAGAATATACTTTGACTAAAGCTACAATACGATTTAAATTATAAACCGCGCAAATTATCAAGATAAATATTAAATTTTGTATAAAATTTTATGACATGCTAATAAGGTCACTGGTAATCATTAAACTTATTCTTAACTTAGTACTGCTAAATAAACTATGAAACATATTGTGCAATACTGATACATTCATACACTTAAGAGCCAAAATATTATGATCACCCCTACATTTTGCAATAAACTCGCCTGGATGACGTGGAAGGAACGTGATCAGGTGGAAGTGGTATTTAACTGCTGCTGGAGAATCTGAAGAATCATTATTTCACTTCTGTGAGTGATGGGAAAGGCTGCGGATCTAAGCGACTTTGATAGAGGGCAGATTGTAATGGCTCAAAGGCTCGGGACAAGTATTTCCGAAACTGCGCCACTCGTGGGTTGTTCGCGATCTACAGTTGTTAGTACTTATGCAAAGTGGATGAATGACGCTGAAATCAGCAGTAGATGACATGGTGTTGGACGTCCACACACTATCAAAGAAAAAGGTCGTCGGAGACTGTCTCGCATGGTGAAGCAAAACCGGAGCCAGGCAGTGGCTTAGCTGACAGCCCAATATAATGCAGGGCCAAGTAGAAAAGTATCGGAGCACATTGTTCTGCGAACACTGTTGGATATGGGTCTACGCAGCAAACGTCCCACTCGTGTGCCTTTGCTGACCAAGCGTCATCGCCAACTACGCCTGCGCTGGGCCCGGGAACATCGCGACTGGTCCATGGATTAGTGGGAGAGATTTGCCTGGTCAAATGAATCACGGTTTGTCATTCATCACGCCGATGGAAGTGTCAAGATACGCCGTCTTCCAGGCGAACGGTTGCTCCCTCAATGTACAGTAGGTCATACACAGGCCGGTGGTGGCGGTATTATGGTTTAGGGGACGATCTCTTAGGCGTCTCTGGGACTCGTGGTTGTGGTAGAGCAGACCATTGAATGCTATAGGGTATCTGAACATCGTTGCGGACCAGTTGCACCCTTACATGACCTCTGTTTTTCCAGCTGAAAATGAAATGTTCCAACAAGACAACGCCCCGTGTCAGAAGACTAAAATTGTGATGGAGGGGTTCCAGAAACATGATGATGAATTCTAGTTAATGTCTTGGCCGCCTAACTCACTGGATCTCAATCCGATAGAACACATTTGGGATGTCATGGGATGGCAGCTCAGAGTTCAAAGACCACCAATCCGCAATATCTCGGATTTGCGTGACCGTTGTTTAAACATCTGGTACAATCTGTTTCCGGCCATCTATCAAGGTGACGTCCATGCCAAGGCGGGTTGAAGCTGCGTTGCACGCGAAAGGTGGGCCAACTCGTTATTGACAGGTGATAATAATGTTTTGGCTTGTGAGTGTAAGTGTTTTATATCAGTACAAATGTGTATTTTATGTTTTATTATGTCAGACTGTATTTTCGTTTGCTACCCTTCAGAAAATTAATATTTTTTTTAAAGAACACTCTTTTGTTTTCGACTTTTCTACACACTTGTGCCCCTCTAGTAGGGTTATCATGCTTCCCTACGGGAGCGAGCCCCACAGTTTGAGAAACACTGGAGTAAGGCTATTTATTATACATGTTCTTCGAATTTTTATTTCTCTAAAGATGCCTTAACGACTTGAGTAGCAGTACTGCATCAAATTTTTTCACAAAAACTTGGTGATTTTCTAAGCGAAACAATTCGTAGGTTTGGCAGGGATGGTAGAAGAACATATAGGAATTGGGACAACTGTTTAGATACAGAACTAACACCTGCTCATATTTTTGACTGTCCGGCTATTCTTACTGCTCTACAAGAAATAGGGGTACTTTTCTCGTCAACAAACCTCTATGTGGACAACATTGCACAGTTTGCCAAAAAAGTCATCTGAGCCCATGGTACTGTCTGATTCGGTCCCGTCTTTTCGGACCCTCGGGAAAGGCGCTGGGTAGCCTATTTTCACAGCAAGAACCACTGTGTTCTAAAGCATAGGAAATATCAAAAACCGTCAATTCAAATGCTGTCAAAATAAATCAATCTAGAAAATGTTGAAGAAAATGGCAATTTAAAATTAAATGTTGAATTTGGAAAAGAGTTTTGATAACTTATCAAATTACGAAGCTGATCTAATATGAATTATATACTTTTTCACAACATGATTTATCTGTTTATTTGAATTCATGATTTATAGAAAGAAGAGAATAATAAAAAAATGTTAAAAATTTAAAATCTTCTGTGCGATATGCATGATTTTCGTTAGTACCTTTATCTCATATTCCATCAAAAACTCTTTAAGTTCGTGTTCAAAAATGGATTGTCGATCGATTTTGCTTTTCACGCAAATGACATTTGCATTGGTAATTAACATATTTTCTATTCATTTCACTTCGCAATGAAGTGAATTATTGCGTGTATTTCTTTTGTTGGGTTTCAAAACATTCTATTACTTTCATTTTTCAACATAATGGATAGAAACGGAATATTTCTGAATGAAACAGTCGAATCTAAACATGGATGCAACATAAAAGAATCAATTTTCCTTTTTTCGTTTCTATCCTATTTTGTCACTCCAAGTAAATTACACAAATTACATCATTTTAATAACAATACAATTCGTATATATTATTTCTTTTCTACGTAAAAGAATATATGGTACATTCATTCGTTAATTTGCTAATGATCTGTAGTTTAAATCTTTTTCTTCAAGAACATATTATAGACAGTTAGCGGCTTTTAAGAGGGTTCACCCATGTGACGGCATGATTTTTAAGCATTTTTAGAGAATTTTTTTTGACAATCAGTAAAAAGATAGAGCTTTAAGTTTTTTTATCATTTATTTATATGTATTTTAAGAGTATGTATATAAATGTTTAGCCAGAAATATCTAATAGAACGTGAGTTATAGCGCTCTGAACACACACATTTTGGAAAAAATGAACGCTCACTTCCTCCACAATTCCGGCTGATTGGCTTACCCAAAATAAAATAAAAATTAACGGTGTTTTAATCTATAATCTAAATGCACAGAATGGACAACATTCAATTGAAAATATCAAAAATTGGATTTTTGGTAGAAAAAGAGAAGAAAAAGTTTCGAATTTCATGGATTTTGTTATATTTTTGTTACAAAAAATAGAAATATTTTGAATTTTGGAATGATCGTTAGTCCATTTAAAGCGTATGTATGTGCTGAGTCTACCCTATAAATTTGAAGTCATTTGGTCAAACCGTTCTCGAGATATGACGAAGGAAAGTTTGAAAAACACAATTTTGAGAAAAACGCGTTTAAAATTTCAAGTTCGATTAAAACAATGAAAATCCTAACTTACCCTCAATCGACGATGTCTGATAGTGAAGACTAAAACAAGTTCGACGAAATGTTCAACAACTATAGATATTTCCTTTTAAACCTCAACAAACTTCTATGAACGTATATTTGCATTGAAGGATCAATGGTATCAAGCCTACTATACACAATAGGCCCAGCCTTCGATTGCCAACTCAACGCTCTGAACAGCTGCTCTTCTAACACTTGTTTCTTTATAACGACTTTGAATTTTACACAAAATCACCTTACCACAGTATTTTAGACATGTTATGGAAGCAATTTATGGGGGGAAAACTTTTTTTTGATTTTTGAACCCATTACATGGGTTAATCCCTTATTAAATATGTAGTTACAGTAGTATCTCAAAAGTTCGGCACTCAATAAGCCGGCCATACCCTCGCAGGGTATCCGATGCTGAAATTATTCCTGTTGTCACAGTTAATGAAAAAATGCCGGAATATGATGACAACGTTAACGTTGAAGACCCCATACAAACTCCTGAAATAACATATAGTAAGGGGCTAAACGCTGTCGGAACCCCTTTCACTATTTTAAACCGCGGGGTGTGTCGGTAACTGAAAAACTGAGGAGACTGAAATATTTATTCGTATTAAAAGAATTTCATGTTAATGGCTATTGCAAAAAAAAATCATAAATAAAGCATATATTCAACAAAATTAAGTTTATTAGAATACATTTTATTTACAATATGTATATATATATATATTTGTATTTAATAAAAAAAAATTAAAAACGAAACCACTCACAAGAACTTAATAAAATTTAATATAAAATTTTAAGTTTTTTGAAAAACGAAACATTTATTAGTTTTTTGGAAAATAATCTGATAATTTCTTGTATTGTCTTTTTTAGCATCAAATTGTTAACAATTTCCTCGATGTCGTTAATTTTGTTATTAATTTCACCACTGAAATGTGCATCTAAATAACTACGCATACTTTTCATAACGTTCTTCATTTTGGATGATGTGGGAACACAGGACCTACATTATTCATTTCATTTATATCGTTGAAATCTGCATCAAAGCTATTTTTTGAGCTTTGAATAAACTCCAAAATGTCTTTGTCATCATCTACTGCAACACATTCTTCCGATGATACAGTAGGACAGTCTAATCCCGGATGGGTTTTCCGTATGTTTTTCATTCCCAAAAAGGAAATCTTTTCATGTTAAGCGATTTTCCTTTCGTGTGAAGACAAAATACTTCAGGAAAATACATAGCAGTGTGTCTAGACCGATGTATTATTTCTTGTTAACCGATATTTCGTCTTAAGCGTTTTCGTGTCAAACGTATTTTACTGCGCAAAAAAAATAAGGTAGACCAAAATTTTCTGTAACTCAACGCCTGATTTTGTTCCATCAGAAATAGAGGCTTCCACAAAATACTGCGCTGTGTGTTAGGCCAGTGTTTCTCAAAGTTACAATATTTGCGAGCCAATATTTAATCATCTTTTTCATCGCACCTTCCTTCCCCCATACATTAACAATGTATTGAATTCAACAATTCTATACATTGACGCTAAAGCTACAATACAACTTTAACCTCCGTTAATATAAATGTCTCTCTCAGCCAGTGTCAATTGCTCCGAACGTGAATACACGTCTTTTTAAAGTACGATCTTTTCTGTGCACTGCTACCATAAATTTATTCTGAAGGTTTTGTAATGCATTAAAATGACCTTGATAATGCTGGAAGCATTTACTTATTTCAGGGGGCGTTGGGGAGCGAATCACGTAGCTTTTAGTCGGCAGTTAAGGGATTAATTATAAACCGTACTAACTATCAATATAATGGTTAAATTTTGCATATAACTTTATATTTAACAATCCCATGGGATCACTGGTAATAATTAAATTGGTTCTTAACCTAGTATTGTTATATTAAGTATAAAAAACGTTGTGTGGAACTGACACATTTATAAGTGTATTATATCAGTGTAAATGTGTATTTTTATTATGTCAGAATGTATTTTTTTGTTTACTTTCAGTAAATTAATAATTTTTTTAATCATCTGTTTTTTTCAGCTTATGCTCGCCCCCCCCCTTGTAGAGTTATCACGCCTCCTTAGGGAGGCGCACCCCACAGTTTGAGAAACGCTGGTGTTAGGCTAAAAGGATAGCAAAAGAAAAAAAAAGAGTCATTACACATGTATAATTAATTGCAATATTGGGTTATGTGCTGCACCTTGCTTATAAATATATCAGACAAAAAATATTTTGAATAATTTTTATTTAAAATAGAAGAAGCATATATATAAATAAATATTCTTACTGATAAAAAAATGCATTCTTTTCAAAACAGTTATTCAAAAAGATAGTTAATAACAGTCGATGTACGTGCAAATTTGCAATATTGACTTCTTATCAACAGTGTGGGGATCAAATTTCAAAATTAAAACAAAAATTTTGAATGATTTTGTATTATTTATTAGCTGTTTCTTTTTTTTAAAAAAAATAAGTGAGCGTTAAGGGATGTGACGATTGTATCAGCGCTCTTTTAACTAGCAGTCCTCTTTGGGAATTTCTGATCTTTAAAAATTATTTTATTATAAAACTCCTCCTCGAAGAAGACGCGATTATGTAAATTAAGACTATTATATAGAGTCTAGGATTTCTGGTTGGAGGGAGAGACAGGATAGATTGCCAGTGGAGTAGTGATTAATCAAATCGAATGTGAATCAAGGATATTTAATATTTGATAGTTGAATTACTTAGGGTGACTGGATGTCACTGGAGATTGAATCTAGATTAAATGGTTAAGAAGTCAGAGCTATTGCCTTATGTATAAGTGTTTTAAGTATTCAAGTCTTCTCGTACATATCGTACCTCATTCATTGTCTGGTTATTTATTAATTGGGTGCATCTCTTAGCCTTGATCGATTGCATTTGAGTTGTGGTTATTACTGAGAATAAATTAGATTGTTTTTGAGATATGGCTAGTCTTCCTTCTAATTTTCCCACACCCTTAGACGCGCTGGTGAGATCCTTACAGGGGTTAATGTTATAATTAGTTTTTCCAGAATCAAAATTGTTATTAGGGAAAATAGATGCAATTAGTTACACAAAAATACCCTTGAACTTTTCTATTCACTAGATTCTCAATATTTTCTAAGTTCAACTATTATCTGCATTAAGGGCTTCGCCCTAGCTTCATTTATCTTATCAACTAATAGCTCACTTAATACATGCCAGAAATATATTAAAAATCCAGAATTTTGTAACAACTTGGCAAGTTTCATTATTGCATTCTTTGTTTTATGACATTGTAATGTAATAAGTCATTACGAAAAATGGGAGTGTATAAGCTCGCTATATGCAAATGGGGCTATGTAATTTCGATTTATTAGTCTATTTTTGTATCTATATGTCTGGCAAATAAATATTAAGTTACATTTTTCATGTACCTAATATTGAATAGACTTAAATTGGAACATTAATGAGAAAGCTACGCATGGAAGAATTATGTGTTTTAAATCCATGTTATTGGAAATCTGTTTAAGAATGAATTGCATTATACATATGAATACATATTTTTTTCCAACGATTCGGATAAATTGTATCGTTTCAGGCATAAAATTACGTCTTGAATGAATGTCTTACATCAATGTCATTCAATCATAGAATTCTTATAAATATGACTTCGAGGAAAATTGATTGTAAAAAAAAGAAATTGACATTTTTTTCTATCATTCAGGAAAATTAAAATTTCTAATATTTTGGCATATCACAGTATAATTCAATTGACAAAAATCGTTCAAAAAAATCAAAGTTAATTTTTTTAACTTAAATTATTTTTTATATATTTTTCTACAAGCTGACAAAATTTGAAAGCTCTTAACTTAAAAAACACAGAATTATGACAGCTTTTATGTTCGTTTTTATTCACATCCCTATGACAAATCAAAACTTTAAACTTACTTATCTCGGAAAGATAAAATAACTAGTTTGTCTTCATTTAAAATGCTAAGGCATTTTTTCTATTGTACCTAATGCTTTGAACTTTTTTACCTATTTCTAATAGTACATGTAACAAAAGTTGATATGCATTTTTGAATCAAAGCAGTACTTATTTTTAAAAATAATTGAACTCGGAATTTGTACATTTTTTTAGAAATTTTCAAAAAGCATTCATAAAAAGAAGTAATGTACGAATACCAATCATGTTATCGCAAAACCCATACCAACCTTTGTTATGCATAGTTTGACGCACTTGTAACTCAAATTTCATGCGTATATGTAAGCTTTTGTAGGCGGAGTAGCATTTTAAAATTTTAAGTTTTTTCCTTAAAAAAATTAATAGCTAGCGTTTCATGAAATTTTGAGCACAAAATCTGTTTTACATTGTATACACACGTAATAGGCAACCAAAAAAAGTTTGAAAATCCTTAAATTAAACATTTTTGCTTAAATCTTACCATGTCCCCTTAAGATTCGAACATTGATAACCTCGCATAAAAGTCATTATACATGAACACGAATCTAGAGTGTATTGATAGATTTTGTACATTTTGAGTGGCTTTTCATAAAACCACATATCTATATGTCCATTAACACAAGAAGAATAACGAAGATAATTATAATATTTTCAGATCGTTGAAGAAATATTTTCTATATATATATATATATAATTAGCTGATAATCTATAGTTTTAAATCTAAATATATGTAAAGGAAAAAAAGAGACTCACATTCATTCACTCCCTCGTTATGGGATCTCCAGAAGTATTACATCTACAGGCTTGAAATTTGGTGGTCATGTTTCTTTTATGGAGTAGAGATTTAATTAGAGTGAATTTTGCGAAAATCGTCTCCCGGGGGGAGGGGGGGGGTGACCAAGGGTGCTACAGATAAAAATTCTTGTTTTTGAACTATTAGACCAACAGACTTGAATTTTGGACTTTTAGCTGGCGACAGATTTAACGTGTACTAGGTTTGTTCTAGGGTTTGAACTCGTGATACGCTGGCCATAAGTCCACGTCCACTAGGCTAACGCGGCTTTTTCAGCCGAAGAATACAATGACACAATCCCTATTCACTATTTCACACTTACATGCTTATCTTCATAAATCTTAATGATCATTTATCAATTACTGCATAGTAAAAAATCTTCTATACGTTCACATTAAGCTCATTTTTAGAAAAAAACTTCGTAAATTAAAATATTTATAAATTATCTATAAATTCATTCCACATACAATAGTTGTTTACCCACAAAACATCCTTCACTATCTGTTAGCAAAGCCCAACACATAATGATCAACGAATATCTAAAAGCTATTAAAGTTCATTGGCCCATTTTAAAACATGAAGTATTTTCGTGAGATTGCGACAATATTCATTAAAAGAGATCCCTTCTCCTCTAAAAGTTGTATCTTTAGCCGAAGAAACGGTATCCGCGGTGCCATCAAATGCACAGGCTCACTTGGTCGCAAAGCGAGAAGTGTTCGATTTTCGATTAGTGTGTGCCATCAGACATTTTTAACTGTATAGCCCATCCATTTTTCTTTTACATGCAACGAAATATGATAGAGTAAATTTTAATGCCTAGTGTGGGTGGAAATCCTACATAAGAACTTCCTTTACAATTTTTATGGATAATTTGTCAGTTTCATTTGGGTCTACATCAGGGGCCAGAAATCTTGTAGCTACCTATATGATCCAGAGGGTCATATTGTAGGAAATATTTGAAACAATTCGATTCCAGAATTAATACATGCAGAGTTTGAGGATAGTGGTCAAGATTAATGAGATTTAGAGTTCTATTATACTTTAGCTATCATTCAAAAATGTTTCTTAAGAAAATTAAACAACATAAAATATAAGTATTTTTTCAACATAAATAAAGAATTAAAATTGAACACATATTTGTTAAGTATATTTTGTTGTTGTTGTTGTCGTGTCATTCTCAAAGGAAAGGAAGGGAATTTGCCAGAGCTTGAGACAGGTTGGACTTCTAGATGTACGCCTGTCGTAGGCCGTAGACTTGAGCATCGTATAGGTGACAGTACGATTTAGCTCACTTCCACCCCAGTTCAGTGGGAGAACACCCTGAAAGGCAGGGGCTTCCCACCTCTCTTCCTCTTCCACCAACCTCACGAGAGGACTTGCGGCTCGACGGCTATTTAGAGCACTCTCCTGCCGCAAAGGCATTATACATTTATAAACATCCATGTCTTCTCCGGGATTCAAACCCAGGCCCTACGGCATAGCTGTCAGCGTCGCTAACCGCTATACCAGATAAGTGACAAAAAGGCAATCGGAAGGATTGCCACCCGTGGTCTCCAAACACTGTTGACTTCTTAACGTAATAAGTATATTTTAAACATATTTATTAAAATAAGACGTAAACAGAATAAAATACAGAATTATTCATCTTCATTACAGTAAGCTAAAATAAATATTTTATTGCGAACCTTGTCTTTGCACTTCTATTTCATTTCGCAATAGGAAGGGTAGAATTTGTGACTAAGTTTTACACGATTCTGAACATTTTGTTAAACAACTTCTTTGAGCTCTCAAAATGGAATGTGAGAAAAGATTTGTTCATACAGACATTTAGACCCATCAGCGGAAAGCAGAGTACATGCAATTTTCTTCAAATAACTAAATTTCTCTCGCAATTACATCCAGTAATTTGAAATAGTTGTCGAATGATCATTAGAATCCTCTTTCGGGTTTTTTTCGTGATTCAATAAATGTTCCTTTCTATAATTCTGAACATGTTAGACCACAATAAGCTCCATTTCAAAATTATCATCTTCCATCCACTTCAAAATAGACAAAATTGCTAAGTGCCACTGAGAACTGTACTGCGTGTCATAAATTACCGATATCTGATCTATATGGAAAGTGCCAATAGGAAACATGGATAATGCATTCATTTTTACCTTTATCTAGGGTAATTAGTGAAAGGATTAACTTAATACAGACGGACATAATTATATATATATTTTTTCATTCATTAAGGTAGCTCATTTCCTTCGGGACCGTGGTTTTGAAAAATATCCCTAAATGAATAATGTTTTGATATTTAGCGTCAGTTGTGAATCAGAATATATGTTACCATGAAAGACCGAAATCGGAGAATGTCGACTTTCACCGGTGAATGTCAACAAACACCAAATACGTCGGTGAAAGATCGAATATTTCATTACAAATTCTTGTGCAATCGGACCCTCACCGGTGTATGTCGACAATCACAGATATGCTCTGGTGGAGGTCGAAAAGAGAGGAGCTTGAATCTCTTTCACGGTCCCTGATGTCGGCCGTGGTCGTACAGATAACCGAAATGTGTTAGCGGTTGTTGTTGGAATAGAAGACTCAAACTTCTATAAACTTGCAAATGAAAATGGTACCTTCAAACAGCTTTACACACGTAATCAGTTCGTAATTTGTTAAGAAAAGTTATTTTCCATAGATGAGATTTATTTTAAAGAAATTTCGCTGAGAGAAGCAGCTGCAACTAATTCGAGAAGCGGTGGGCAAGGCTGTATACACTGTCATTGCAAAAGGAAGTGTTCATGTCATAATAGCTTAAGTTGTTGCAATAAATAAGATTTGAATCACATAATTTAGTAAGTTTTTTTTCTCATTTAGAACGTACTGTATAATTAAGTAAGTTTTTAACTTCTATTATTTTCCTCTCTTATTTTGAATGTACTGTGTGTTTTAAGTTCTCAGTCATTCCTCTCAGAAAGAGAGGCGAAAAAATTATCGCGACTGAATTACGGAGAAAAAAAATATAAATCTCCGGCATGTTCAACATTCACCATTAGTGCATGGTGAATGTTGACATTTACCGGTGTAAGTCAGAAATAAGGGTATTTAGCAAATATTTCAGACATACACCAAGCTACTATGTGAATGTTGACATTCACCGGTGAAAGTCGACATTCTCCAGATTTCGGTGTTTCACCGTAACATATACATATAAAAGTGTTTTAAAAATATTATCACAAAAAAAAAAAATTTATCGATGTAATTCTTTAGCAAAAAATGAAACATTTCCAAAACATTTTCCTTTTTCAAAAACAAAAAAAATTATTCCGTAATAATAATATTTTGCCTATATATTGTTACGTACATCGAGGCTCGAGGGTATTATGTTATAAATCTCAAAGTACAAAACATTTCTTCAAGAGCAATGAAAATTTATCGTCATAAAACAGCCTCTAAAAGTACAGAATACAGCCGTAAAATTCACAGAAGTCACAAAAGTTTTTACGCCTTCTACAGCGCCTAGACACAAATTTCAGGGCCTAAAAGTAAAAGTACATAAAGTTTATTGACATGCAAGTAATCGCTAGTGAACTCTTCAACAGCCAAAACAATACTGACTCAGTTTCAGGGAGAGACTGCTATTTAGAGTTTTACGGCAGCTTTCTAGCTCATTCTCAAAAGCTCGACATACGTCATATAGATCATAATAATAATAGATTTCTCAAGTAATTTCTAGAAGCAATCGATATTATAGTCAAGTCATCAAAAGTGATGCCAAATTGACTGTATGGCCAATATTTCAGAGAGATTCAATTGAAACACAAATGTAAAAGGCAGCATAAATTGCTGGTATTACAATTTTTATATCGTAAAATAAATACTACAGAAAGTAATATTAATGAATTAAACATCCAAGTTATAAATTATTCACACTAATTTAAGCATTAATTACTCAAAATTCGTAACAATATAGCTAAGACTTTTGTTATAATCTCTTACAAATGAATTTATGTAATTCAGGACTAGATTTATTAATATTTTAATATGTCAGAGTAAAGAAACATAAACGAAAAACTCCGATTATTATTTCAATAGATAGTAACTTCCTAGTTCAGGTCTAGTTCAGGCACTGTAGAGGAGTCCTAGCTATATATAGACAAAGTTCTATTGAAAGATTTGTCATAAAGGAAAAATATATCCCTTGAAATATATCCCTCTTTCTTCATCCCCCCCCCAAAAAATTGCATTTAAATCATTTTTTTTTCTTACGATAATATTCTTAAAACACTTTTATATATATATTCTGATTCAACAGACATTAAATATCACACAAAAGAAAATATTCATTTTTACGCTTTTGCAAAATCAGGATTCGAACGTAGTGAAGTCAACTAAACCAAATAGTTCTAGGTATAAAAAATTCAAACATCCGCAGGAAAAGCATTAATACAAGAATCATTAAGTTCTTAATTTAATTACGTAACATGCAAAAACACTTAACTTAAGAGGGACAACAAAAGTAAATCCACTCTGAAGAAAAGGAAAAAATCAATTGCTTAGAAGTAAAAGTGAAATGCGAGTTGTACTTAATTTAAAATCGAAGCTGCAGAATAAAGTTATGCAATTCGCTCCCCAGTGCCACTGTTTATAACATAGACGCGAGTATGTGGTGTATTTGAGAGAGGGGGGAGTTAGAAAAGGCACGAACGCGAGTAAGTTTTTCTCTGAAATAAGTAAAATAGGTAAATCTTTTGCAAACTTATTGCCAAGGTCATATCATTGCCTTCCAGAACCTTCAAAATAGTTTTACTGATAACAGCGCAAAGCAAAAAATAGTTCCTCGGAAAGACGTATATATACATCTTAAGTGACGTATATATACGTCACTTAAGATACCCATTGAGTGGTGAAACGGATATATACACCGGTGGCAGTTAAGACATTAATTCACGATGTAAGAAATTCTTGAATGATAGATTGCTTACTAACTTTTGCTCTCTGAAGCAACTTTATCGGCTACGATAACAAAGTCGTAGGCTCGAGCCCTAGTGCCATTAAAAACCCGCCATGTAGAAGAAATGATGCACATTTAATCTATCGAAGCTCCAAGTCTAGCCATTGTCATGAGGATTTCGAGAGGAAGTGTTTGTGCTGTAGAACAAAAAAATGTTTTCCCAAATTCCATATCTATAGGTGTAATAGTTTACAGACGAGAATTTTTTTTCCAAACACCCTCAAAGCTTGCATTTCTTTCTCGGGAGCCCGTGTTGTTTCAGACTTTTTGTATTCTCAGGATTTATACTATATTCCCGGGAACAACAAGGGGCTGAAATAATCTAAGGCAGTTTTGGTTTATAGTTATGGATTTCCACCTCCAATACAAATTTTAGCTGACCGCAATGTTAAAATTTTTTGATCATTCATTCCAAATCTCTTGGAAGGATAAATATCCGTTTGAGTCCCCAATAGTAGGGTAAGAGTGTAATATGAGAAACAGTAACACCCATGTAAGGTTGGGGAGAATTTTCCCAGCTTTTGCTAAAGGAAAGAGTTAAATTTTCTTACTATTTTTAGCTGGTAAATTCCTGTTTGTCTGTCTGTCAAACATCGCTTCGTATGTAAAAGTATTTAGTTTTTAAAGCAATATTTTATAGTCTACCAGCACGACTATTTTGATAAAGCCTTGATATCTTATTTTACATTGATAGCGTAAGTACTTATACTTAAAGTTATTATCAGCAATTTAAAGAAGGGAATCATCCCCAAAACGGTTTAAAGGGGGGGGGGATTTTAAATTTCAAAAAAAAAAATTCAAAATCCAATTTTTTAAATGAAATTTTTGGGGCAGATTTTTATATTAATATTTAGTTATTTTTATGTGACCTAACTATAGTAATTTCATAAACGAAAATTCAGTTGCAACAATAAAAGCTCTTAAATACAAGAATTAATTTTTTGAACTTACGTCATTGTTACTCCAGCGGCAAATAAATTTTCAAGTATTTGTTAACATATATATCAGTAGCTGCATCAGGAAAATAATTGATTTAGAATTCATTTGAAAAAATTTGATCCTCAAACATGAAACTGTGTGAGGCTTTGAAAAATATTCCTCAGACCTGAGCTGAAATTGAGAAAGGATTTTCTGCTGATGAGTTATTCATAACAACGGTAAGAACAAGGCTGAGTAATAAAAGCACAGATTACTTTTATTTGCTCAAATTATACTTTAAAAATTAATAATTGATATGTTTTACATTTTTTGTATTTTTAGCTCAATGTATGTTTGGGTATAATTTTGGAATTTAAATGTGTCCTTATTTGATATAATTTTTATTATTGTTAATTTAAAATAACTTGTTCTTAAATTTTTCGAAATTTTAATGCATCTCCGGGAACTCCAGGAATGACTATTACGTTCCCCGGATTTCTCAGAACTCCCATAAAAATGAGAAAAAACGGGAAATCAGAAACTCTAGCCACAGGAATCGATCTTCACAAAACCCTTCTTTAGAGGATATGTAATTCAACAGAAACATGACTATCAAAGTTTTTAAGTCAATATATCTAACAGTTCCGGAGATAAAGTGATGAGTGCGTCACTTTTCTCACTTCTTAATATATATAGATAAATTTAAAATCTGTCTATATAATACTACAACTCAACGATTTTTAGAGAACACATGTTGAAATGTGAAATTTTTTGTTGATGTAACTTAAAAACAGAGTGAAAGAAAGAGAAAAAAAAATCTAATGACTGCTTGATTTTCCTTTCACTCTTTCTCTGCTTTTCCCAATCGCCAAAATCATGAGAGTAATTGAGTAAAGCACACACTATCAGTGGTAACTTTCAACACAACATTTTACTTTATTCATTTGGAGAAAACTTTTGTACTATTAATTTTCGTTGGAGAAACTTCCAGTCTTTAGAAGTCTAGTAAAAAATACCGAGACTTTGCTACTTAAATTCTTTCTCCTTCTTTCATCCTTTACAAAGTTTTAAGAATAGGTGAAAAGAACACACCTTTGGCGAGAAAACTTTTAAAGCCTCCTTTGTTCCTGAAATTAGATGACATGGGGAGACTATTCTACCGTCCTCCACCAGGTAATTAAGGCACATACCAACAGAGGTCGCTCCAAGAGATAGTCAATAAAGATGAGCAAACAACGAAGGGATTACGCCCTCCAAGAATGGAGTTACTGCAGGAATTTTGAGCCCGTTCTCTCTATCCCTTTATTCACATTTAAAGTTAAAATCATTATTAGAGGTTTAATAATCAACTTCGTGTCGAATAATGTATTATGAATATACAATGTCACCAAGAATTACTAATCGCATGTTCCAGTAGTCTGTTTGATATTTCAAAATTATTTTTAATCAATAACAGTAATGTTATAGTTTATGTGGATCTCATGAAAACAGTAAATGAATATGAAATGTTGAATTTTCTTTACATGTGAACATTAGTCTCCCTGTTTTTATTAAGTTTTTGGTTTTGGCATAACCTTGTTTGTAGTCGTATTGACCATTGCCAGAATCACATTTCAACAAAGAAGTTTTTTTCAGAGGTGCTCCATTTTGTTATTTGGTTTGACTTTTGTAAGTACAGTAGAACGTCGTTTATCCGAACGTTTATTATCCGAAACGTCAAATATCCGAACCAAAGTCCGGATCCGTTTTCGAACGGTGCGATGCTCAACATTTGTTTTCTGTGAGTCCAAAAGTGACAGAAAAACCCAAAGTGAGTGATATTTGAGAAATTTCAGCTGTGTGATTTGGTAAACATCGGTGTGGAATATTAGGTCAGTTTGTTTCGAAGTGAGGAGGTGTATACGTGCTCTTTTGTTGAGTTTTGTAGATGTAGAAACCTGGAAGACATGCGATGCGGAAGACTATGCATTTCAAATGCTAAATGATGACGAGATTGTGTCTTCCGTGTAAGAAGAATCCGACCCTTTCGACGATGAAACGGATGAAAACGAGGACAACACCAACCAAAGTAGTAAATACTGACGCGTTTTTTGCGATAGAGACAGCTATGAACAACAATCAGAGTGCTGTCCTACTCAACTACTGCTTCTGAAGAGAACCAGAGACCCTGCAGTGAAAAAACGAAGGTGTATAATGATACAGCGAAAAATAAGTGATTATTTTCCATAATCAAGGTAAAATTGAGAAATTTTGCACCCATTTTGCTCTCTCTTCAAGCACGTTTCCCGCATGGGATGATTTTCAATATTCGTATAGTGTACAGTATCATAAACTGAATAGACCGCATTCGGTTATACGAACAATAGCGTATCCGAACAGTGTCCGGTCCCAATGGATTCGGATAAACGACGCTTTTCTGTATACGAATCCAACCAACATTCATGTAATTTTTTATTCAAGTATAAAATTCATAACAATGCTACAAATGCCTGATTTATAAGCACGCAATATAATTAAAGCATTTGGAGAGAATACTATTGACGATCGAAAAGTGAAGCAACTGTTTGAAAAATTTTGGTCTGAGGATTTTTCGCTACAAAAATGAATCCCCTGGAAGACCCGAATCATCGCCAAACCATCTGAATTATCCTTAGTTTTTGACATTAATTACAATTAATGTATAAATATATGTACACTACCAAAGTATTTTTTTAATACAATTGATATCCTCTTGTGCAAAAATTAATTAACCATAATTATACTTTTATCTTTGTGCTGAAATAGTCTTCTTACACAGGGTGATTCAAAAAGATGTAACGGTTCTATCCGCGTACCTCCTACTAATCCTCTTTGGGAAACACTTTCTTTAAAAATTATTCTGTTGAAAACATTTTCCCGAAGAAGATGGACTTATGCAAATCAAGGCTTAGTTAAAGTGTTCCGTAGATTATTTGCTTAGTATTTAAGGTTGACGATTTGTCAATTAGATATTTAAATTGAATTAACGTCGGCTTGAAGTAGATCAACTTAGAACGCCTCTTCGATTATTTGGAGTGTGTATACGCTAAAACGTTCCTAAAGTAAGTGATTAAATTTATAATTAAATATGAATTTATTGTCTTCCTCGCTTTTCCTCCATATTTATTTAAAGGTGCATTTTCTAGCTTGGGTTGTTCAGGTTTGTTAGGTTGTTGAGACTTGTATAAATAGACTGTTTTGACTATGGCTAATCCTCCTTCTAACTCTCATACACTGATGGATAGGGCCCAGTCCACCCATGACAAGTATACATTTTTCTGATGCTGTAAAACAAGAGAAAGCCACTCAGCGCTTAAAAATTGTGCCTCGCCTTGACGTAAGTGACGCAGGCAATAGCCACCAGTGCAACATGTTAGATTCCCCTAAGATAAATATATAATGTGCAGTTTCCAGAAGGAAAGTATTCAGTCCCTTCTTTTTTGGCGAGCAAACTGTTATACAAAGCATACTTTTGGATATGTTAACTCTTTGGTTGATGTCACAGTTACAGGACGGCATTCACAACTTCCTTCTCCAATTGCATGTTCCACTACCAAACAGGTCGATTTCTTCGATGAACATCTCCCTCAACGATGGATTGGATGAACCGCGGACTGCATACAACATGCCACTAACCCAATGGACACCTAGAATTCCTGATTTAGCACTTTGTGATTTCTTTTGTAGGGTGTGACGTATCTATACGCGACTTCCTACTAATAATCCCCTTGGGTATTCATTGGGGCCAGCAAAATTCACCAATCTTCTCCTAAGAAGAAAACGGGATATGGAAATTAAGTTTATTATATATATTTCTAGTTAGCGAGTTAAAGGAGTCAGTGAAGGGAATAGATAACAGAAAGTTAGAAGATCAGGAGTTTAGTTAACTAGAGGTGACATGAAATATACAAGGTGAAGATTACCATAAATGGTTAAAAAGTTCTTGTAAAAGATTATAGTCAGGAAGTGTGCTATAAATTGAATTGATTAGAAGACTGTCTAAGTTCAGGTACTGTCCCCTTCATATTACGTTGATATTTAAAGTATTAAAATCTTTAAGTGTACATTAAGTATATATCTACTGTGCAAATTAATATTAGCGAAGAACCGTTATTATAAAGTAGTTATTAAATGTATTCTCCCCAAACGCGTGACTCTCATCCCCTCCCTCTAATGTCTGAATGGATCATCCTATTTATAGTGCTAAATTGATTTGTGTTTGAGTCGATTAAAGTGCTAAATAAAATAATTGAAATTATCATGTCGAATCATCCTTCACTTCCTACCACACTTTAGCTGAGTCACAGGGTAGAAAGGAAGTAGGTGTGTTTCAGGGGTACATAAGGGACAAGCGACATAAGGGGTAGGGTACATAAGGGACATTCGGCCCTCCTTTTTCTGTTGATTTAACGTAGCTGAAACAGCGTATTACACAGCTGTCGATGGATTTGATTCAGATACCATAACACGCATTTGGTGGAAATACATTGCAGGCTGGATGTGTCTCGTGTGACTAAAGATTCACTCATAGAACATCTGGGACTGTCTCTAACAAAACTTAAAGTAATCTCATAGAACTCTGTTCCAGGTAATATATAGTAATTAACATTGGTTGGAATTTATAGTCCATTGAAACTGTATACTTCATTATAAGCACCCTGTATTACATAATGTTTGTCAATATTATTTTCAGAGAATCAAAATTAAATTTATAATTTTTCTACCAGTCGTTGAAATAGGAGGCTCATGGCCCAATTTTTGAACAAAAATGAATCCATAGGCACATAAGTTTGGGAACTACTGTTCTACACAATAAAGAATCAATAAAATAAATATTCCGTTGCCTAATAGTATCACATATTCTGTGTTTAGTATACAGAACTCATAATTCAATGACAAAAGTTGGCTCTTTACAATTGCTTTTACAAATAAAGAAACATCGCTAACTACCCGGAAAATGAATCTTCGCCGCCCATATCAGGTAATTATTTCAAACTCGTTATCTCGTAACTTCAATCGTAAAGTCAGAGAGAAATTAACACAAAAGGTTTTACGCTTAGAGCATCGTTAGAAGCAAAGAACATTCCGAAAGTTTCAGATTACTCATGATGACAAACGACATCCTGTAGATTGCAGTTTATGGCTCATGCGATTTTATCAACTGAGACGAAATTAATTCTTCAAGAAAAGATTGTTGATCTTTATAATATATGGAATCTTCCCGAACAAATCTGAGTGTTGTCAAAGAGATATTCAATTAATTTAACAACTCATTCATTAAAATGAAAAAGGTAAAAGGAAAATAAATAAATAAAGTTAGCTAACTGGCGATGGCAATGGACTGTGAACTCAAAATGCTGTGACATTGGCAAAATTTCAAATTTCTATAATAAGGTATTAAAATTCTAAAGAGAACTTACAATTACAAAATTTTAAAGGGTGCTTATGTATGCTAATAAAAAATTTGGGGTGATAAAAATAGTTTTCCGTGTCATTAATCTTTTTATAAATATTGAGGTTGGCTTTATTTTGGCGGAACTAGAACAGGATTGGGAATGGCAATAATACAATTCTTCCAAAACTATTTACATGAACTGTAAAAAAAATGTTAACTATTTATGTTAACTATTTTTTCAAGTAATAAATATAATGGTTTAATGTAAAAAATAAATATATGTATATATTGTTACGTAGATCTGGGTTCATGAATTTGATGCAAATCAGTCACAAAGAGCAAGAGAGTTGCATAGGGACGATGGAAATTTACTGTCGAAAACCGAATTTACTGTCCTTGAAATACAACAGCTATATTCGCAGAATAAATTTCAAAAGGCCTTCACACCTTCTACAGAGCCCAGACACAACTATCAGTGACTAAAATACAAGTATGTTTGAGGATTTTTCACAAGCACTCACTCGTCCTACTCAAAATCCGAAGCAATAACTAATCGCTGGTCGACTCTTCACAGTCAGAACAAGACTACTCGTGAACGGTCAAAACAAGAATAACTCAGTTTCGGTTAGCAACAAACCTTTTTCGTAAAATCTGCTTGCGACAATAGATCGTGATATTAGTAGATTTCTCCACTAATTTCCAGAAGTATCTATTGCTCACGAACTCGCCAAAAAGGGTCGCCTACCTGATTGCCAAATTCCCAAAATGGTCGCTAAGACACCAAAATGGTCGCCAAGATGCCAACATGATCACCAAGGTGCCAAAATGGTCGCCAGATGCCAACATGATCGCCAAAAATGATGCCAACCCGGCTCTATCGCAAAAATTTCGCTAAGTTTCCATTATAGTGCAAGGAATGGCGTTGATTGCGAGCATTACAAATTTAACATGAAAAAACTACACGAAAGAAAGAGGTATGAAAGAACTAACTATATAAACTTATCACACATCCAGATATAAATTATTTACACTATCTTAAACATTCACTATACAAAACTCTCAACAATATAATTTCTGTAGTTACTCAAGGAAAAATTTAATGTAGTATAAATGCCACATTTGTTTTAAGACATGTTTGACGAACTGTAAATTAATACAAAATACTCATGAAACGTTTCGAGATAATTGATGGGTAGTGTGAGACTTAAGAAATTAAATTATTGGTTTATTATGTTTACATCTATAATTACAATATTTACATTAGGTTACAAGTTATTCAAACTATTATTTCCATTCTAACAGAATGTGCTATTGCGAAGGAGGAGCAAACACAACCTTTGTTTTCGAGTGTTTCAAGCGGACTGTCTCTCCACTCTCTTGGGAGGGGCGGTCCTTTCTTCCACCTCGAATTTCTCTCGATGTTCCGGCTCGCAGGTGTGGAATTGAGCCGTTGGGTCTCTCACGGCCATCAGTTGTCGGCATGATGTCAGATGAAAAGACCTTGCAATATTTTAAGGGTGCACGTATTGATATGATCGGTGTAATGCTATCTGCATAAGGAAACCGCTCTTACAGCTGCGAGTGGGAAAACGTAGGACTAGTTAACTAATTTGAATTACAGCATAAAGCTGTTATTTCATTAAGCAAACAAATGTGATAAAAAATATTTAGAATATTTTAAAATTTCTAAATAGCATTGCTTTTTGCTATCAACAGTTTAACTTCTCAAAACATGTTACATAAACACGAAATTTTTTATATTATATTTTATAATTCATTAACCTTGAGAAAAAAACTAATGTTTATTTTTTTTTTTAAATCACTTGGTTTAAGAGTACACATAGGATATACAGGACAACTACAACATAGATTTTTTAAAAAAATTTAAGTCCTTTTGAAGAATCTCAATACTTAAGAATTTACCAATAATCAAATTAGAAATTTTATCTAAATTTTAAAAGTGGAACAACAATACAAGTCTGTCAGTTTGTTTTGAACTAGTGAAGATCACGTGATTGCATTTATGACTGTCTTTGAATTCCCCCCCCTAATGAATTGCATAACTCATTCTTTAAGGGAACCGGGACGTCCTCGATGAAGCAAAACGAGCAAAATTTGGCTTTACGGAAGAACATTATTTCAAAAACAGAAAGACTTCATAAATAAAAAAATTATGTCATACAACCTATATACTTTTCTTAATATACTACAACATCATATTATTAAATTTTAAAATATTTTAAGAAATATAAGGATTCGAAAAAGTACACACCAAAAGGAACTTTCGGATACATGGTGTTCATTAGGTACATGTATCTTTATTTTATAACATATAACACCACAAAACATGCTGTTTTAGTTACAAAATTGTACATTTATTTAAATGCAATAAATATTTTTATACTACCTGGTTCAGAATTTTTTAAAAAAAATTTGAATTATGACTTTTTGAAATTTTGATAAAAATGTCATTTTTTTTTACAAATTCAACAATAAAAGTAAAAATACAAACATTTCAGGAAGGAAATTAGAAGCATTAAATGCATTATCATGATACAAAAGTTCATACCAAGTTTCAAAAAAATATAATAAATAGATTTTTCTACACATGTACCTAAAAACTGAAAAAACACGTTTTGAGAAAAATGGAAAAAACTAAATAAAATGGTACACTTACCTAAAATTTGACTTTTAGAACATTCAGCACTGTACTCATCTTGCATAAACTCTTCTAAGGCATCCTGCTTCCTTTTAATTTGCCTTTTAGTTGTCCTGGCTTCTTTGTAGCTTTTTGGATACTCATCTCGGCTTCACAAATTCTGACGTAGTCAATTTTACGAAGGCCTTCACAAGTATTGATACCTGGATTTATTTGCAGTGCTTTTAATACTTCTGTTCTTGCGTATGCACCTTCATTGAAACATATAACTGCGTCCATAACACCCATTTGCAAAGTTTTTTTGCTCACAAATGTGTTTTTTTGGCACACGATTCCACACACAGTTATAAAGCTTTCGTTGGGGTTTTGAGTTCGGCCATGCAGACATTTTAATAAAAGTTCTTTCGCAGTTAAATCTCTAAATATTTTTTAATTTTAAGAAGAACTGCTT
Source organism: Trichonephila clavata (assembly GCA_019973975.1). Lineage (NCBI taxonomy): Eukaryota > Metazoa > Arthropoda > Arachnida > Araneae > Nephilidae > Trichonephila > Trichonephila clavata. The sequence goes on along the minus strand of BMAO01027172.1, from coordinate 1,733 downwards.
CTGGGAGGGAATGTTGTGGGTGTACTTTTCACCAGATACAAGGCTTTTGTTGTACCCGCACCAACTTTCTTCTCCATAGGGCACAAACCATGTTGTGGATTTTTATCTGTCGACAGTTTATGGAAATATATTGCCCAGATGGATTTGGACATATCTGCGACTGATTTCCCAACATTTCTTCTTATGGCTAGGCCATAGTATTTTTGCAGCAAAAGAATTTCTGCATCTGTCAGCCTTCCTCGTCCAGATATTGCTTTATTGTCTGACAGCTTGGTGGATTTTAAACTGTTCTTTAGAGCTCTCAGTCTTGATCCCATCCTTTTTGGACGTGGCCGATGCACTCCAATTTTCAATCGGAACATCATCACCGTATATGTTGGACTCCTGAACCCCTTCGAATCTCCATCTCCAAGGTACTGAACATACCGAACATCGTAATTTGGTACTGAGCGATTGAAAATCCGCAATGCTCCTTCACTCTCCATTCCCGCACTAAATCCATGATAGTTTGCCTGGCAATTATCACAGGTTTGTTTTTGTTCTTACATTCAAAACAATATTTTGACAGGCACTCAAAATCAACAACTTTTCCGTTATCGAGAGAAGTTGCTGTTACAACGCCATTTTTTGACGTGTGTCCTCTTTTTTGCCAGTCCCATCAAGAGCAATTGCTACGTCCTTATTGTTTCGTTTGCAATAACAGCTTCATTAACGCTGCTAACCATTGAACGTGATGAAGCAGTTTCCAACGCATAAAATTGGCGTATACAGTCTTTCAAATTTAGCTGGAGGAGGAGCAAGTTCATCAGCGCACAAAATGTCTGAGCTGCACTTTTTCCAATTCCAATGCATCTCATACCATAAACAAACCTCAAATTCACTTCATATCCTGCTGGCACAGAATTTGAAGTCATTGAGCCATGACTAGAGCCACAATACTTGCAAGTTGCTGATATACTGCTAGCAAGTCCCTGCGACTACTTTTATTTTCAGTAACATCAAAGCAGAAAGATCTATCACAATATCTGCATTTTGCAATATTGTTGAAAATATCATTAAGCATATTTAAGTCAATAATAACAAACCTGCTTTGAGATTCAGCTGAAAAGTTATCTTCATAGTCAAAATATCCTTTACTCTTCTCAATCTTTTTTTTGAAGAGCTGACATCACATTTTTCACTCACTACACATACTGAAGTTTTTTTACGAATAAGACGACGTTTCTGATGTCCAAATTTCTTTGTTCGAGCATAGCAAATATTTAAAATACTTACAAATCACAAACAAACAGAAAGTAAACAAGAAAAAGTCAATAAGCAGTGAAACATATGAAGTTCGTAACTCACGTGTTGTATCTCAAGCAAAAGGAAAACAACATTCTTTAAATTCGCACAGCTGTGTTATAAACAAGATTGAGTGAGTAGTTATATTCCTTCTCAAACCACAAGAATAAAATAAATATATCCAGATTAAGTGATATTAAAATACCAATCTACAATCTACATAAAAGCATGTTTCGGTTACTGAAAGATGGGCGTGGCAGTTGATGTACGATAACGTAAACAACAGGTGTGGCAGCTGTTGTTTACATTTTAAAACCGCAATTACTCAGATATTAAGCTTTAAACCTATACATGTTATACATTTTTGGAATCAGCATTAACTCTACTTTTTTTAAGATGAAAATTGAAAAATCGATTTTTTGAAGGTTTATCACGTCTCGGTCCCTTAA
>BMAO01027171.1:0-106634 GCA_019973975.1 Trichonephila clavata | reverse complement strand
TTAGCATATGTTTAACTGTATTGTTACCGTTATTGATTAAATCTCCAATTATTTTCTCTTTAATTCTCACCCTTAAAAATGTTTTTGAAATATAATGTAATGCATGCGTGTTTGTTTTCTGCTCTTAGACTAGATGCTAATGTTACAGAAGTTGCAAAAAATGTGTGTTACGTAGAATACATTCCTTTACACAAAAACGGTCCAGAAATGGTTTAAAAAATTTTTCCAAATTCCTAGAATACCACAGCAAATCAGGCAGAGTATGAAATCTAAGTATTAAATATCTAAAAAATGAAATCTAAGTATATAAGTAAGTATTAAATAAATCAATTTCAGTTTAAAATGTCAACAGAAGTAAGTGACAAAACAATATGGAAGTATTTACTTAAATAGGAACGAGGTGGTTATTAATAGCGCACGAATTCAGGTTGCTGTAGAGATCAGAACAAGATTGCATACTATGGTTGAGAATTCTCTTTATTCTCTAGAAATTGAATTATTTTTGTCTTAGGTTAATCAAATGTTCGGTAAACATTTAATAATTAAAAAGAGAGAGTTGTCAATATTTTTAAAAAATTAAAATAAATTTTATGTAGAAATACGGAATTTATAAATTAGCCTCTGACTGAGAAATGGTTGCTCGATGCAAGGGTAGATTCTTAGGAATAAAATTATTTTGTTTATGTAAATTATTTATTGCATAGATGTCTTTTCTCCTATTTAAAACGACAGAAACTTCTTAGTTATATAATAACAAACGTAAATATCAATAAGATGAAAAATCGCTAGGGAGGGCATGTTAACCTTACAAGAGGGGCGCGAGCATATTGAAAATAAAAGTTTCAAAAAAATTAATTTACTGGAATGAAGTGAAACAAAATATTTCTGAAATAATAAAAAATACACATTTACACTGATATAATTTATATATATCATCTGTCAATAATACGTCATCTCCCTTCAAGCTATTTTTGATCCATAACCAAATAAAAAAAAAGCATTTTCTTGATTTACTGAAATCCCAAGAAGTGAGAGATTTTTTTATTACGTTTTCTTTTTAAACCTAAAATACTACTCTTTCAGAGAAAAAAAACAAGACCTAGACCAAGAGAAAAATTGAAAGAAGATAAGAAATTCATCACTGCCATTTAGGGAAGTTGTAAATAATGTATTTCTGTTGCGCTTTATTCCATGTGAAAGAGTTTTATGATGTTTAGAAAGCACAGATGATTTAAGGATTGTTTCGCCAAGGTTTATTTTTTACACAGTTCTTTTTAGAACTAACATTCGAGTTTTATATTGAATACACTTTTAACCCTGTTCGCACGAGGCGCAAAAGCAACCCCAGGCTTACGAAATCGTTTAATTTCGGAAAACTGTTTATTTTTTACCAAGACTTTGACAGTATCCCCTATATGACAATCTTTAGAGGAACTAAAATGTATTTGTCACAAAGCTCCCTCTTTTTTGGGAGTGGCAAACGTTTCTTTACAATCTTAAGGTTCTTGTTTTGACCCAGTGCCCGCGCGACCACTTTTGTTCCGAAATATTTTCTATGAACATGAAACATTTTCCCCCTACGATAAATGTAACTGAGCAGAATATAAAAAAAGAAATGGGCATCAGTGATTTCTATTGAAGGAAGTTGAAACGGATCAAGCAAGGGAAGAACCTGCTGAAATAATGCATATTAATCATGATAGCGAAAGTAAATTTTGAGAAAAGCAATGAACACATGAAACGAAAGGAAAATTTTCAAATGCTTCCTAAAGAACTCAATCAACTAAAATAGGAAGCCATAAGTGTACCACATGACAAACTTCGCTCTGTCAAAAGGACACAAGCAAGAAAAATTTCAGCATTTTATTTTTCGATCATCAAAAGACTTTAAAACTACAATAACTTGAACAAAATATGACAGTTTTGTCTGCAAATAAAATTCCAGTTATCTTAGCTGAAAGTATTTGTGTTTTGCGTCCTTTATTAAGGTCTCGCCCATTTACAACATTTTAGTTCAGTTTTATTGGATTTTTTCTCAGGTTACCAAAGAAAAATTGAAAAGTCCTTGAAAGTAGGTAAGTATAGTTTCTTTTAGTTAAATTATTCCCTAGAATTGTGATTTTTTTCGAATATAGTAAAAATAATTATAAAAAAGGATTTGAGGATTCACCCCAAGTGACCATTAACGTTAGTATCGAGTGCACGCCTGCTCCTAGATTAAAACATTTTGAAGTCTCCTCGCTTTAAATATAAAAAACTAACCCATTTATTCTTCGTCTGAATTTTACATTCTTTTTTATTATTTAACATTAATTCTAAATGCTAATTCTGTGAGGCTGAAAATTACAGTTGATTTTGCCAAAGAATTGCAGACCATAGACTGCAACTCTGACAAAATTGTCTCCAAACATGGTTTCTACTATCTCAGTTGCTGCTGGCAAAATAAGCTCTCTTCGCCAATAGTGTGAGGCTTCTTACACCTGGCTATTTCGTATGGTACTTTGTAAGATGTAAGTAAAGCTTTTTCATTCACAGACAACATTTTTTTAAATGCTTTTTGTTTTTCATATGATTTTAATTTTAATTCAAAGAACTCTCTAGGCTTCTTAATGTATTCACTATGAAGTGTTTCCAAAGGTTTTTAAGTTTATTAGGTTTCATACTGACTGCTACCAATATATTTTTGAACAAATAAATCAAAGGAGCTTTTCTTTTCCATTTACTTTAGTAGTGGTAAATGGAAAATTTAAATATTCTTGAGAATACTTACTTGATTTAATTTTCGGAACTATGCTCGTCTGCGCACTTGTTGATGCTTTGATATCGTCGAATTTCGCTTACGACTTAAAAATTTATCCATGTTTCTGTTAATCTACTGCCGTGAATACTTAATACTGTGAACTACAACTAAAGCGTAAATATAAAATGTACATTCAAGGTAGATTCGGTAGCTATAGAAGTATCGAATCTACCAAGACTAACTGAAATTCTAGGAGGTACACCATTTTTACATGTTTTACCCAGACGTCCAATAAGTTGCCTTAACTCACGCAGACGTTCGCGAGAATGCTAGATGTGCTGGATATGATAGAGAGCAACATAGACCATACTCTATTTTTCTAACAACATTTCTACTTTTAGAAATGGATAATGGAGGAAATATATCTTTAATTAAATATCTTTTTGCAATCTGCTCCAATTTAAAAATTAGCTAAAGGAAAAAAAATAACATAATAACTATCTTATTTCTTAAAAGTAATTTGCTTAAAGTATATATTATTTAAAAGTAACATATACAAAAAATGTAATACTTATCTTGTAAATTTGTACGGTTTATAATTAAGTTCTTATTCTGGCTTTAGCGACAAATGCATCATTATTGAATCTAATACATTATTATTGTATAAGGGGGCGCGATAAAAATTATGATTGAAAATTGGGTTGCCAATAATGAAAGTTTGAGAAACACTGGGTTAACCTCTGAGGAGATTACATTTTGAAATTTTTATTTAACACTAAGACAGATGAATTTCTATTTGTAAACGTGACAGATTACTTATTCTTGCTATACAAAGTGCTCTAAATATACTTTTTTTTTCATTTTAAATACCTAGTTTTTTTTTTCAAAATGTACCTGTTTCAACTTAAAATGAAAATACACCTGTGCGTGAGATAACCTGTGAAATTATTATCCACCACGTTGCAACCGTAAAGTCAAAATATTGATAATATATGATAATTTTTTTGTTAAATTTTTTCCCCACCATTTTTGAATAAAGTCGTTTAATGGTTAGATAACTATTGGAAGAAATAACTTTCAGTAGTTCTAAGAATCCTAATTTCGTCATTTTGTTGAAGAACGCATACGTTTTGCTGCATTTTTATTGTAGTTTTAATTAAGATTAACATTTAATATTTTTGAGATCGAAAAATTCTTCAACCCTGAATCTTATCCAATAAAACTATTCTTGTTTTTGTATAGCTTTATTATCTTTTCCTTCTATCCATTTGGCTGAAAACGCTGATTAAGTTATAATTAATAGTTAATTAGAGATTATCCCAGTTGACTTTCCTTAGTTATGTGTAAGTACAATATGAATCTTGAATGAATATTTTTTTTTCGTATTTCTCTAAGGAATTTTAAAGGAAAAAAAGAGCAGTAGTTATATTCAATTGGCAAAAAAAATGACTCTTAATTGTTCCGTTTTAAAACATTGCTCATAAAACGAGTATACTACACACTTATTTTGCGTTAAATTTAATGTGTTATTCAATTTATGACTAAAAATGAAATAATGTAATTTTATGTAAAGAACATTTTTATAAAAGCAAAATAGAAATAATAAAAAAGGTCACATTATTTGGTGATATTTCCAGAAAGCTATGTTTGGCAGGTTCGAAAGTCCTCTTAATACATTTATTATGTGTTGTAAATTTCAACTTAGGTCAAATATAGAAGCCAACACCTGAATATGCACCCAATGAACTCCCAACATTTTTACAACATCAAAGTGTAGACTTTGAGAGCACGACGTATTTAACATGCATCAACAAAACTTACATTTGCAAAAGTTGAGTTTGACGCAAATTTCTTTTGGGAAAAGAGGCATTTCCAAATGAACTATTCTTATGAATAAGATAAAAGAAATGGAAATAAAAGATTATAGGAAAATACTAAAATCTTATAGTGAAGCATTTTTAAAAGACTTTATGTTTAGCTGTTATTTCCTTTATTGAGGTTCATCAAATAAGGATAAGAAAGGTTTGTAGTTCCTGTGACTTTCCTTCGCAACCAACTTTTTCAGTATTTCAATTGCTTGATGTTTTCAACCGTCTTTTACATTTGCAGTGGGTAATTAAATCGTATTAAAGTGGCTATTAAAGCATCAAAGACTTAAATATTTATCTGGAGCTCAGCTTTTGTGTGAGATTTCCATTCAAATGTATTTTCTAATCTCTCCTATATTACCTTCTTAAATAAAAAGATATATTTTATCATTCTGTTCCTTTTATTTCAAGATTTCTTCCGCTAAAAGCTGAAATAAATAGCCCATTGTGGCTCTAATTAAAGGACCAAAAGTAATTTATTCTTCTAAAAAGAACATCAGCTAAGACTTTTAATTACACTTAGCATGTCAGATTTAAATAGCTTCAAAGTTTACTGGAAGCTCAAATGAAACATATATATATTCGATTATCGGTAAACGTATTTTTATTCAAATGGATTGAGTTTTTTTCATTTAAATTTTGGTAGGGATTAGAATTTTTTAATAATGAAAGTAGCTGGATTAATACATTTTTGGTTGCAATGTTTAGAAAAGAAGAATAAATTTTTACATTTTTTTACTAATCATACAGTTCATTTCAATTATAAAAACAATGCAAAAATTGTAAGAGAATGAAGAGTAAAAGAAGTACATTATCTAGAATTTTTATCTTGTGGATTTTGCTCACATTAACGAAGATAAAGGCTAAATCCTCAAAAAAGCTAATTTCATTTTATAATGAATATCATCATAAGAATTTGATTAATATATAATATATATTTATTTATATACTATTACACAACCGCTTTGATGACTTTGTACATTCTTTTTTAGATTATTGTTATTTTTATGTCACATCGATGGATTTTTTTTTTTTTTGAAAAATATTTTTATCACCTTTAATTCTTTATTTAAAAAGGACAGGACTTAAGTTTCTGAAACACATGTACATTTATCAATTACTCTCCTGTAACACTCCCTTCGAGCTGATTTCTTCAAACCTCATTTTTAGTGGGATCTTTACTCAACAAAAGAAACATGCCTGTAGAATTCCAAATATGGAGGTCTAGTTGTTCAAATACAAGATTTTTGTTAACTATAACGCTTCGTAAATATCTTCTTTGGAGTCGAATTTGAAATTAGTTCGCAGTGGATATCAACCCAATAAAAAAACCTGCTTGCAAAATTTCAAATTTCTTGTCTTAAAGTGTAATAGTTCAAAAGTGAGAATTTTTGTCTATAACGGCCCCAATCCTGGATATCACTTTTCGCAAAACACGTTTGCAGCAAATATATCCTTAACAAAAGGAACATACCTACCCAATTTCAAGTTTAAGGATCTAATAGTTCCGGAGATTTCATGATGGGTGAGTGAATGAGTCACCTTTCACTTAATAATGTGTGTGTGTGTGTGTGTGTGTGTGTGTGTGTGTGTGTGTGTGTGTGTGTGTGTGTGTGTGTGTGTGTGTGTGTGTGTGTGTGTGTGTGTGTGTGTGTGTGTGTGTGTGTGTGTGTGTGTGTGTGTGTGTGTGTGTGTGTGTGTGTGTGTGTGTGTGTGTGTGTCATTCTAAATTTGAACTTACTTGTTAAGATGTAAAAAAAGGATTTATGAATTGCAAAAGAATTTTGTTATTGTTTACATAGACAAGGTGCCAGGAAATTATGCCGTAATTTGTAAATATTTTTATAATAATATGCTTAATGAACACTTTTTAAACAATGAATCTCTTAAAAGATTGAACTTGTCACATAAAGAAATTAATAATCGAATTATTGATATATATGTAGGAAAGGAGTGCAAGTTTTCTTTTACTTCTTTTGATTTTTATTGTAAGAGATGGCACCACTAATCGAAACCACGTGAGTTTTAGCTGCGCGATACGATGAGGTCATGTATTTATAAAGGGGGCGGAAAGGAAAAACTGAGAGTTGCACCAAAGCTTGAACGAAGGCAGGTCAGAGGAAATCGCTCTCTCCGTTGTTTTGAGAAAGAGTACGTATTTTCGGAATTAGTATGGTGCTATCTCGAATTATTTCAAACCCCTTGTAGATAGTAAATGTTTTAGTTGTGTTTTTTTAATAAATTAGGTTATTTTAACTCTGCGTGCTTATTTTAACATTAAAATCGAACCTTCCCCTAGACGCCGTCCCACAAATTGGGGGTTCGACCGAGAATTTTTAAACTATTCAAAGTTTTATCTAAGAGCATTTTTTAAAAGTTTTACCTCCTCATCGATTTTTGATTTCCTGAGCGGTACATAGACCTTGCCTTGCATCGAATAGAGACCCGGCGAAGCCTTCAGCTGGATAAGAAATTTTACGAGAGATACGGATGTCTTACGAGCGATGCGGAGATACTTCAGCGAGAACAGTCTACAGGTGGAAGGGGTCCATTGACTTGGATAGAAACACGGAATCTTGGCGAATTTCCACGTCAGCTACAGTCAACCAAAACTGGAAGCCCAGCGACTCAACGAGATACTGAACGAATTGAACGGGATTACCTTGATCATTGAGGTCAACACTGACGAGAGAACCTTTGGAACTGCATCGAATTGCGAGTTATCAACACGAAACAAGATTTCCTGTGTCATTGAGGTCAACGTAAAGTGTTTTCAGAATTACATTGAATTGTGCTAGTATCCTTTTTTTTGGTATTGTGTGAGTAATAGGCGAAAATTATGTAAATGAATGATTTTGTGTCTATATTTCCTGTTCTGTGAATCTGAAATTGAATTTTGAAGTACTAGGTACTATTATTGGTTTAATTGCAGACATAGATATTTGATGTTCTTTTAGTTTTGGATTAATAACTTAGTACTTTCCGTGTTTTTTCTTAGTAATCTATTTTTGATAAATGACAGGAACGCGTTATTTTTTTAATAAAAAATAAAATTGATATTAACTATAATACTGTTGTGTTTTGTAAAAGGATTTAAGTTCCGGGAATTCTTTAAAAAGTCCATTTTTGTCTATAATTGTTTATAATTGATAATTGCATCTTATTTAATTTATCTTTTGTTTCTGAATTGGTGAGTAAACTTTTTGCGTGTCATTTTAATAGTTTTGTCTCATTTAACTTGGGTAAAAATTTAAGTTGTTCTCTGGGTCACCATTCTGAGTATAAAAATGGCATTATTACTCGCGAAAGGGAAAGAGGATTTAGTGTCACTCGCCGAGGATTTGGATCTTACTATCGAAGCAGGTATCACAAAATTGAAGTTAAAGGAGCTGATCGTAAAAAGCCCAGATTACGTTGAGGACGATGTTAAAAAGATGCTTGATAGCATAGTGTAGGAACGTACAGAAAGAGAAGAGAGAGAAAGGGCTGAGAGAGGGGGGCTGAGAGAGAGGATATGCGAAAGGATGAGAGAGAAAGACGAGGGTACGAATTAGAGAAGTTGCGAATACAAGCGCAACAGACTGCCGGTATGCCGAATAACACCGAAAACGTTCAAGCATCGAATAAACTGTTTCACGAAACTTATCATAAGTTTAATATGAAGGAAGATTATGAGGACGTCCGAAGAACTATAGGGCCAAAGCAGTTAAACTCATTTGCTAAGAGATCGAACAATAACGAAAATTGTTTTCAAAGGCAAGAACGTTTTCACCTTGGAAATAATTGGAATGATAGAAAATGCTTTCAATCGACGAGAACTTACGATAAAAGAGTTAAACAGGTAACATGTAGCTACTGCAGGGGACCAGGTCACTATGCCGTAGATTGTACAAAGCGCAACAAGGGTACGAAAATCAATAAATCTTCAAGCTCTCCGGTCCAGATCTGTTCTCGAATTCAGCAAGACAGAATTAAGACCAGGAAAATAACCAACGGAAACAAGACTTTTGAGGCTCTAATCGACACTGGAAGCTCAGTTTCGCTCATTCGTGAAGATGTAAGCAAAGGAATCATGGAGCAATCGAAGCTCTCGAAGGACATTGTCGTGTTATCTGGATTGGGAAAGTACGAAGTCAAAACAAAAGGATCGTTCCAACGAGAAATCGAAATGGATGGAGAGAAATATTCCGTAATATGGCATGTCGTGCCTGCGGTGCATTTGGAGTTCCAGGCAGTGATAGGATCGGACATTTTGGAACAAGCTTTTGTTGGCTTTGATAAAAAAGGTGTTTATTTCCGTAAACACGAAGAGAAGGTGTGGTTTGTGAATGCACAGGTTTATGAAGCAAGAACTGAAGACGAAATCGAAGTTAAACATGTTATCAATCCTCGAATAAGAAAGGAACTCTCTGAACTAATCAACAGCTATACACCTAAGAAGACCGAAACGACAAATGTATCCATGAGAATTATCCTGAAGGATGATATACCAGTTTACCAAACAGCACGCCGTTTGTCGTTTCTGGAGAATCAGACCGTCAACAAGCAGATCGACGAATGGTTGGATAAGGGAATCGTGAGACCAAGCTCTTCTGAATATGCAAGTCCAATCGTGTTAGTCAAGAAGAAAGACGGTACCGACAGACTATGCATTGACTATAGGAAACTGAACCGAAAACTAGTCAATGATCGCTTCCCCTTGCCACTGATAGAGGACGTATTGGATAGGCTGCAAGACGCCAAAGTGTATTCCACGTTAGACTTGAAAAATGGGTTTTTTCATGTCGACGTAAACGAGGATTGCAGGCATTTCACCTCCTTTGTTGTACCAGACGGGCAGTACGAATTTAATAAGGTACCTTTTGGTCTCAGTACAAGCCCAAGCGTATTCCAAAGATATGTGTACAGCATTTTTAGGGAACTCATGCGAAAAGGCATCGTAATAATTTATTTGGACGATTTGATCATTCCAGCTAAAGATGAGAAAGAAGGTTTGGAAAAACTAAAGAAGGTGTTTGAGGTCGCATCCAGATATGGGTTGGAGATCAAGTTCGAAAAATGTCAGTTTTTAAAACGAAAGGTGGAATTTTGGGGTCACGTTGTCGAAAATGGAACGGTGCGCCCTTCAGTTGCAAAAACGATAGCTGTCAAGAGGTTTCCTGCACCAATGACTGTCAAACAAGTCCAAAGCTTTTTAGGACTCACTGGCTATTTTCGAAAATTTATTCCGTCATACTCTAAAATAGCGAAACCTTTGAGTGATCTAATTAGAAACGACAATCGATTTGTCTTTGAACAACCTCAAATAGAATAATTTGAAAAGTTTAAGCAATTATTGACTGAAAGCCCAGTATTAAGTATTTCCCAGCAGGGGAAAACAACCGAATTGCACACGGACGCAAGTCAACAAGGCTACGGAGCCGTCTTACTCCAAGAGGCAGAAGATGGAAAATTGCATCCTGTTCAATACATGTCTAAGAAAACTACTCCGGCAGAGGAGAAGTATAGCAGCTATGAACTTGAAGTTCTTGCTGTTGTCAACGCTTTAAAAAATTTCGTACCTACCTTATGGGAAATCATTTCAAAGTCATAACGGATTGCTCAGCGTTTCAAAAGACTATGGACAAAAAGGATTTGGTTACTCGTATAGCGCGATGGGCATTATTTCTGGAAGAGTTTGATTATGAAATTGTGCATCGTTCTGGCCAGAGAATGCAACATGTGGATGCCCTTAGCAGATATCCAGTCGCAATAATTACTAACGATACTCTAACCGCAAGATTAAAAAGGGCACAACAAGAGGATGAATACACTCAGAGTCTAAGGTCACTGCTTGAAACAAACAGCAATTCAGACTTTTTCGACAAAAACGAAATACTTTACAAATATGTTGAAGGTCGTGAATTGATAGTTGTACCAAGAGATATGCAAACTGAGATAATTAAGTTAGCACATGAGAAGGGACATTTCTCCGTTGCCAAGACTGAAGGAGTTGTGAAACAAGAATTTTTCATTCCCAATTTGAGCAAGCAGGTGCAAAATGTAATTGTTAACTGTGTGCCATGTATTTTGGCCAACAAAAAGAGTGGAAAAAAGGATGTATTCCTCAACCCCATTCCTAAAGAGTATGTGCCATTAAGTACTTATCACGTCGATTTTATCGGACCTTTGCCTTCTACTAACAAGAAATATCAGCATATTCTCACAATAGTGGATGCTTTTACAAAATTTACCTGGCTTTATCCCGTTAGATCTACTTCCGCAGAAGATGCTTTGGATAAATTAAAATTGCAACAAAAGACTTTTGGTAATCCCAAGAGAATAATAACAGACAGAGGTTCTGCTTTTACTTCTGGAGCTTTTGGAGATTATTGTACTAATGAAAACATTCAACATTTGCAAATCGCCACCGGAGTACCCAGAGGGAATGGCCAAGTCGAGAGAATACACCGAACTATTATTCCCGTTTTGACCAAGATGTCAATTGAGGAGTCTACCAAGTGGTTCAAGTTCGTAGACCAACTTCAAAGAATTTTAAATAGTACATTTAATCGTAGTACTAAGTGGTCTCCATTTGAATTATTAATTGGCGTCACCATGAGAAACAAGGAAGACCTTCGCCTGAGGGAGTTACTGATGGACGAAATGATGGAGGAATTTCAATAACAGAGGAACCAATTACGACAAGACGTAAATAAAAATATCCAGAAGATACAGGTAGAGAATAAAAGTACCTATGACAGGAAGCGCAGGAAGGCCTCTAACTATCAGATGGGTGACTTGGTGGTCATTCAGAGAACACAATTTGGGACAGGTTTGAAATTAAGACCTAAATTTTTGGGACCATATAGAATAGTTAAAGTAAAACCTAGAGATAGATATGATTTAGAGAAAGTGGGTGATCATGAGGGACCTAAGATAACAAATTCATCTGCTGATTTAATGAAATTTTACTCACCATGATGATGTATTTTTATAAAAAGCGTTTTCTATTCTTTTTAAAAGAACATAATGTGTATTAATGTGTTTTGTTTTCTTTGCTATTAATATTTCATTTTTGAGAGTTGTATCCTTATTTTCAAATTTGAATGTCTATATTGGAATTTTTATCTCCGATTAATATTAATTTTGCAGAGGCCGATATTTTATTGTTTGGTATGTAAAATCACTGAGGTCAGTGATTCCCAGGTTGGCCGAACTTGTAGGAAAGGAGTGCAAGTTTTCTTTTACTTCTTTTGATTTTTATTGTAAGAGATGGCACCACTAATCGAAACCACGAGAGTTTTAGCTGCGAGATACGATGAGGTCATGTATTTATAAAGGGGGCAGAAAGGAAAAACTGAGAGTTGCACCAAAGCTTGAACGAAGGCAGGTCAGAGGAAATCGGTCTCTCCGTTGTTTTGAGAAAGAGTACGTGTTTTCGGAATTAGTATGGTGCTATCTCGAATTATTTAAAACCCCTTGTAAATAGTAAATGTTTTAGTTGTGTTTTTAATAAATTAAGTTATTTTAACTCTGCGTGCTTATTTTAACATTAAAATCGAACCTTCCCCTAGACGTCGTCCCACATGTGTGTGTGTGTGTGTGTGTGTGTGTGTGTGTGTGTGTGTGTGTGTGTGTGTTGTGTGTGTGTGTGTGTGTGTGTGTGTGTGTGTGTGTGTGTGTGTGTGTGTGTGTGTGTGTGTGTGTGTGTGTGTGTGTGTGTGTGTGTGTGTGTGTGTGTGTGTGTGTGTGTGTGTGTGTGTGTCCTGCTGTTTGTACAAAAAGCAACACCATGAAGGAAAAGATTACCATGAATTTCCTAGTATTCTGTGACTTTTATCAATATCATAAATTTACTATTTATAAAGTTCGTTTTAAGTAAAATAAACTGCTGTTTGTAAGAAATGCAACACCATGAAGGAATCATCAAAATTGAATTAAATTTATTGCACAAACGATTTGTATTAGTTCAAATAAATGAATAAAAAAACAAAAAAACAATATTAAGTGTCCGAAATCGGTATTTGGTGTAGCCACCACTCGCTGCAATAAGCGCTGCTATACGACGTGACATGGAATCAAAGAGATTTTGAATGTCTGCTTGTGGAAGAGAATTCCATATTGTTTGTATGCGCAGCAAAATGTTGTCTTTTGAAGCTGCAGGAAGCGGATCACGAGTTAGATGCCGACCGACAAAATCCACACATGCTCTTTAGGCGACATATCCGTCGAATAAGCAGGCCAAGGAAGAAGTTGCATGTGTTGATCTGAATAGAAGTCTCGAACAGTCTTTGCAACATGTTCGTCCATGATACGAAATCTCACCCCAAACCATAACTCCAGGTGTTAGACCACTATGTCGTTCGACGTTCACCGACGTAGCGTTCACTGGCATTGCGTCTAACACAAGTGCGGCTATTGTGGTTCCACAAATTGAAGCGTGATTCATTTGAAAAGACAACTTCGTGCCAATCAGCTTGCAAAGCTCTGTGCTCTTGAGCCCATTGCAGACGCAGCCTTCGATGGTTTGCCGTGAGGGGGATACTGTATAAAGGCACCCTTGCACGTAATCCATGGTGCAGAAGATGTCGTCGAATTGACGAAGCCGACATTAGAGCACCAGTAGCAGTAGACCAACGTGTTTCCAACTGCCTGGACGAAGCTGCACGGTCATTCACCGCCGTGCGGAGCAGGTGTCAATCGTCGCACTGACATTGCCTCCCGTCGTACACTGCCAGTTTTTTGAGTTGTTCGGTGCTCGCTGGTACACTGCTTCCACACTTGCAGCATTTTGGAACTGTTCCTTCTGCACACGAGGTCCTATTTCGTGATAGGAAAATCCTTCTTCTCTAAAGCCAATATTCCTGCCTCCCTCAAATTCCGTAAGTTTTTGGAATCTCTTTATTTCGTCGTAAAGGCATTCTTAGGTCTCACTAAACGTTCGTCACTAACAAATAGTCGTCAACTATTTTCAATACCCCACTACAGCCCTCTATTTATACGCTTTCGGCATCAGTTCAGAGGACGCTGCGTGGCTCTGAACTTTACAATTTTACGTAACATCCTATAATTGATATTTCCTGCAAAGTTCATTGAATTCTGATGATTCCTTCGGTGCTGCATTTTTTACAAACAGCAATGTTTTTATAAAACATATACTAAATGATTAAAATACTCCTTCCACCAACGCCATGAAAGGACTTGCGGCTCGACATCTATTTAGAGTATCCCCCATGCTGCAAAGGCACTATACAGTTATAAACATCCATACCTTCTCCGGGATACGAATCCAGTCCCTTCGACACAGCAGTCAGCGTCGCTAACCACTATACCAGATGGGTGGCTTAACTGTTTTTATACACAAAACAACTTTAAAAGGGCAAGTGGTACAATTATTATTTGTTTTATGGTCGACGTTGATATTGATAATGCATTTGATTATCTGCAGCGTGAACTTGTCAGCTTGCATGCAGATAATAGAGTGAAGTAAAGTCATGGTATTAATTGACTTTTACAAATCTTTGTCATCTGAAAAATTTCTGTAAATAAGGAAATTTTTGTGAAATTGTTCTGCGTATTTGGGTTGACATACACTGGTGTTCAAAATTAAGAGAATTTGCATATTTCATTGAATTTGAAAGAAATAAAAATTATTGCTTTGAAACAAAGATACATATCATGTGCATCGTATACGTAAGTGTATACGCGTACGTGTGTGGGGGCAAAGCTAGTCTCGAAATCCGCATCAGCATTTCGTTCACCAGCACACGTCGTCGAATTTCCTTTGGGGGGGGGGGGCTGCAGCAATTGGCAATTGGTTAAATTAAAGTTCAACGATTAAAAATAAGTAACCACCAATGTTTAGAGGATGGAATTAGGTAGTGAATTGGGGGTAGCCTAGAAGCAGGCCATTCTCAGTTTAACACCCAGCCTCGTGTTCAACCTAAGGAAAAGGTTTGAGGATACCGGATCAACAAAATGCCCGAGAAAATCGTCATTTGTCCGTTACAGCGAGATGTAAAAGGGATACTACTCTCGAGTGTTGTATGCAACCATAGGAACCCGAATTTCATAAGTGACTACTTCCAGAAGATTTTATAAGAGAGAGCTGTTTGTAAGAAAACCGATTCTTTACGTTCCTCTCAGTTCTTCAAACAGGAGAGTCTATGTAAAATAGTGCATAGATCATATATTGGAGCATGGATCAATGGGTGACTGTTCTCTGCCCTGATGAGTCCCGGTTCAGTCTATCAGTGATTCTCACCGTACTTTCATATGGAGAGAGCCAGGGACCCACTACCTGCCCTCTAATGTCCAAGAAATCGATCATTACGGCATACATCACATTGGATGACCGTGCGTACCTCCATGTCTTTGAAGGAGGCACTGTGACAGCTGTGAAGTATATGATGAGGTCTTGGAGTACTATGTTTGCCTATTCAGAGATGTAGATAGCCTTGTGATTTCATTTTAAAAAATAAAAACAAGAGGCTGCATAGAGTTTATCTGGTCGAAGAATTTCTGGAAAGTGAGGATATTCATCGGATGGATTAGCCAGCCAGATCTCCAGACCTTAACCCAATCGAGCATGCCTAGAAAGCTCTGAGGAGGGCATTTGAAACTCACCCCCCCCTTTCCGCGAACCATTCAAGACCTAAAAGAGTCGCTGAACGAGTGGAATTAATTGCCACATGAACTCATAAATTCCCTTATTTCTGGTATAAAATCACGGTGTGGCCCCTGTTCGTCTGAAAGAGGGGATCATACCCCTATTAACCAATTTTTGTTATATTTTGCAACGGCTGTTTCACACTTTCCAACTTCAGTGAGTGTTACGCGCGATCATGCGTGTGTATTTCAACTGTTGAATAATTATTTATTGCATTATATATGCACTATATACATACCAAATGTTATTAATATTTGTCCAGTAGTTCTAGAAATAATCGACCCAATCTAAAATTTTCTCTTGATTTTGAACACCAGTGTATATAATTCCAAGGAGATTAACAAGAGTAAATATAGGAGCAAGTTGACAATTTTCAGGCTGTGATGAGAATTTTAACAGGCAATCTCATTTTTGATTTTTTTTAAAAAAAGTTGTTTAAGAGTGATAGGGTAGATCTGCTTTTTTCATTAAACTAATGTTCTGAAATTAAATGTGCTTGCAGCTATAGATGATATTAAAAAAGCACAGTGAATTAATTGAATAAAACTGCCCCACTATTTTATTTAACTTTTCTCTCTATATATAAAAGAAGTTTTTCGTGATGCTGTAATAAATTTATTCATCCATAAGGTTACGCCAAGTTAGCAACACTTGCACGCAAGCTGCGTGCTTAGGATTTAGCGCAAGCTGGCCATGTTGAAAAACAAGTTTCCTTTGGCATTATTTGATGAAAGTGTTTTGCTCCAAAAAAATCAGGTTTTCAACTCTGACTTTCCTCAAGTCCTATTTTAGCTTCATGACGGAGAAAAATGGGCATCAAATTGCGCTTTTTTTCAAGGCTTAGGTATAGAATTGCCCACAGCTAGGCGCAATTTATTTTTGGCGCTTTTATCGAGAGTTATATTCATGACAATTGTGGTAAACGTACCAATTTCGGAGCTGTGAAGGAGAGATAGTATCGACTCATTTTCATACATGCCTTGTACGTTTTTTTAGATTGAGAATAGTTTTATGCTTTTGCGTGTGTGTGGTGTTATAAAAATATGATTCTGGAGTCGTAAAATTTGTCTTTTTCCTGGGTTTATTAGTAACAAAAACTTTCAACGATAAACTTAACAATCTTTAACAAATTAAATGGTTACAATTATCAGACTGAATAACAGAGAGAATAAATTCTAATATTCTAGATAACAATCCTAGAAGACAATGGCCCCCGAAGCCAAGAACAAGATTGACTTAAAATATAACAACAGCGCATCTCGTTATGCCGAAGCCAAGTTCAAGACTGAGATGGCCTTATAATAGTTTCTGTCGAGATAAACCACATGGGATCTGAGCGTAGACTCTCCACCCGCTCAGACCACCGGGTCCATTATTCACAGCAAGTTGAGTACAATTCCTATACATTGCCAATCACAGTATGTGATTGCCAGCATTATTTGATTTATCTCTCTAGATGTAAAAAAAAAAGTGTTTGGTGATGCTGTAACAAATTTATTTATACATAAGGTATAATTAGTAAAAATCACGCGTGGTCGCAAAAAATTCAACTGAACTGAAGAGAATCACTAAAACCGAATTTTGCAAAAAAAAGAACAAATGAAGAAAGTGTACGAAAGACAGAAATTTTTAAAGAAGGGATTAGTGTAGAATTAGAAGTACATGGTAAATTACAGTTTTAGTATTGGAGTGATGAGTAGGAAGAGTTGTATAATTTGTACAATGGTGGACTAATCTTTGTAATGAATGCAATCATTTTTAAAAGATGCAGACCTCTGTTCCACCAATGTGCCGAGGCGCACAAGTTGCCCACCCCTAGAGTAAAATAACTTCTTAGAAATTTTACATTTAAAGTTTAAAAATTACTTTAAAATAAAAAAATTACATTCAAAAAATAAAATTTAAAGAATTAAATAAAATGCAGAAAAAGCTGTTAAAAAATAACCAGGACGGTGAGTAGGGTAAATCTAGTCAATCCACGATAATTGCAGCAAAATAAGAAGATACATAAACAGTGAAATTCTATGTGCTGATAGACAAAAACCCTGATTGGCTATCAGAAAATGACAGGAAAATATGTTTTTGAAAGGAGTGAAAAAATTTGGAAGAGGAAAATTTAGCAGTTTATTTGTTTGTTGCACAAAAGCGCGCGTAACTAAAAACGTGATAGATTATAATAACTTAGAAGCTGAGGCATATTAAGCGTCTGGTGGACCTGGTGGCCGCCTGGAGCCCCGAGCTTGATTGACTCCAGTTATAAGTTCAACGTGCAACAAAACGATCTTACATCGATATTGCAACCCGGGGATGATTAACACGGATTTGAGTCGTGGAACAACACTAGCCATCTTTCTTCCGTATATCTGTGTGGCCGCGGTAGCCAAGTGATCTAGGCATCGGACCATGGCTAGCGTGTCATGAGTTCGATCCCAGTACCACTGAAGACCCGCCGTGTAAAGGAACGCTACACGTTCAATCTGTCGAGAGCTCAAACATCCTCCCGTTGGTGTGGTAGTTAGGAGAAGGGGTGCAAGCTCAGGTGTCGTCCGCATCACTTGACCTTGGTTCAAAATGACGCGGACCATCGTCAAAAGCCCTCGTGTAGCTGAACAGTGTGACGTTAATATTCACTCACTCCGTGTATCTGTATTGTTGAAATAAGTACAAAATTATGCATGAGTTTTTTTCTTTTTTTGCTTAAGTTTTATATTGAACTAACAAATGCCATTCAAGTCAAACAAGTTTGTTTTCTGTTCACAGCCGTTCTCTTAGTTACTCTCGGATACATCTTATTTTACTTATGAAAATAAATAAAACACTCAATGAGAAGTTATGTGATAAAAGATATGTCGAGCTCAATGTAAACTATTTCAAACTGGTTTAATATAGCCTTTAATAGTAAGTTTTATAATTAAATACTACTATGAAGGTTGAATTTTGCTGTCAATTTTTAACATTATTCATCTTAATTTTGATTCTCTTGTTTTGCATAGCATGCAGTTGATCAGTAAAATTAAAATTCCATGTAATATGCTTTGTTTTGTTGTATATTTTTTATTGGTTTCGTAGGATAATTTTTTCATTATTTGCTTCTACATGTTTGATGTTTAAGAAAGAAACGAAACACTAAGTTTCTAGTTTTTCCCTTTAGTCAATCTACAATTTCTGATTTAGAGAAAGGGAACCATGAATGTAATTATAAGATATAAATTTAGATGAAAAACTTCTGATTTAGAGAAAGGGAACCATGAATGTAATTATAAGATATAAATTTAGTTGAAAAACTTCTGATTTAGAGAAAGGGAACCATGAATGTAATTATAAGATATAAATTTAGTTGAAAAACTTTTACATTTCTTTTTTGTTGTTGCTTAATTGTTCTCGTTTCGATGTGGCACTTTCAAAAAGGTTTCAGCTGTATTGGAAATTTCAAATTATTTTTCAAATGTTTTATTGTTCTATTAATTTTTGAAGAATTAAGATTTAAAAAAAAAAAATTTGAAATTTTTCAGGAAAAAAATATTTAATGATAATAAACTGGAATGAGAGATTAAAAAACATTTGTATTCAATTGATGTTTTATTAACATACTAAGAAACTATACGCACAAATTAAGGGATTTGTGATGGTTTCTAGTTTTTAAAAGAAAACCTTAGTATTTGGAAAGTTTACTTGGTTGAAATATTTTAAGAATTTTGGTTATAAATAACTCGGGAGTTAACTACTTTTAGTATTAGAAATGAAATTATAATTTCCTTAAAAATTACGAGATTTAAACAAAATATTTTTGTATTATATATATATAAATCAGAAATTTCATAATTCAGTCTGAAAATTTTTAAAAGGATAAAGTGTACTTTCATGAAAGTTTGGAAAAGAAATAAAAAAAAACTGAAGATTATTATTTTAGCAAATCATTGCAATCAGCTGAATATGAACTATTAAAAGTGTATAGTCTTCTACAGTCTCCAGAAAGTTATATCCAAAATCTTAAAATTAATTTGGAAAATGGAAAAAGAAGCAACTGATTTATCAGGGCTCTCATTTGTAAAGGAAGCTGGACAAGCTTGCAGGCAGCAAAAGCGAAAAATTATTTCCAGTGATAGTAAAGAAGTTGGTCATGAATTTGATAGAAGGGAAAATTTCATAGTGAATTACATCAAGCGTGATAACACAAGAGCAGAACCATCCCGAAGTGCTGAGATATATGAAATTATTATAGAATGCTTTTCTTTATTTTTAACGAGACATTATTACCTAAATATTAAGAAGAAAATTATACAAAAATTTAAGAATATTTACAAAGGCAGTACTGAATCTTTTAGTTTTGACAATTAGCTGCATCCATTTTTACTATTTTTTTAAAAGAAAACAGAAATACAGGAAAACCATACTAGAAATTTATCGAGTTACAAAGTGAGTAAGTGGATATTGACGTCACACTATTCAACTACTTTTGGTGACGTACCTCGTGATTTTGAACTATGGTCAAGTGACGAGGACGACACCTGAGCAAGTGCACCTACTCCTAACTTCCACATCAAACCAACGGGAGGACATTTGAGCTTGGACAGATTTAACTTACACCTCTCCCCCCCTACACGGTGGGCCTTCAGCGGTACTAGATTTGAACTCATAACACGCCGCGCACGAGTCCGTTACCTTGACCACTAGGCTACCGCGAACACTACCGAGTTGCAAGAGAAATGGCCTCGATTTTCCCTAATTCAGATACTTTTGAAAATATTTTCACAATATCGATATTGAATGCATCAAGCGGGAGATCTTTTTTTCAATTTTAAAGCGCATTAAAAATTATTGTCATAAAAATTACAGCACCATGAAGGAAAGTAAATAGAAAAAAAAGATATTTATTGCACGTAAGCAGTATGACTTAAAGGTAAAATGATTCAATGCAAGCAGTTTGGGGGCTTACAGTGGTGCGAAATTGATAGAAACAGCTGCACCCCTGGCAGCTAAAAAGGTCCTTAGCCATGGAGTCGAACTGGGCTTGGATAACAGAAACTGGCTTCCAGTCCCTCAGCATTCCATAATCAGATGTTTTCAATGGGTAACAGATCCAGAAACCATGCAGGCCAAGGTAACAATAGAATACCATGTATTTCGAGGAAGGTTAGAACACTACATGTCATATGTGGTCTTGCATTATGTTGTTAGAAGATGGCGTCTGAAAGGCCTCGACAATATTGCCCAACCACTTGACGCAAGAAGACAGTAATTTACCGATCTGAGTTCAAATTACCGTCGATCCGAACTAGAGATGTGTGTGTCGTCTATCCAATGGCTGTTCAAGCCATTACTCCAGATGTAAGGTTCCTATACCGATATCTAATGCAATCATGCAGTTTCCTTGGAGCCTGCAGACGTGTGCACGGCCATCAGAACGCAGAACCGGGACTTGTCTGAAAAGATGATACTGTGCCATCCTCCCGTATCCAATTTTGTCGTTCTGCGCACTAGAGTCGACGTCTTTATCTATGCTGAATTGTCAAGGAAATCCGCAGTAATGGTCACCGTACCTACACTGCTGCAAACGTCGTCGCACCGTACGAGGGGATACTGGGCGTGTTCCAAACATGCCCATTTCCTGACAAATGGTTCGTGATGTGGTTGTACGGTTTTGCAGGACCAACCTCATAATATGTTTGTCCTCTCAAGAATTAATCATGGGATGGTGTGAGGATCCTGCATACCGTTCAGTAGGACCCTCGGCAACCCATTGATTCTATATTCGCATGAAAGTGACCAGTAGGATGGGCCATTTCACAAAAAGATA
The DNA here is from genome assembly GCA_019973975.1 of Trichonephila clavata. Taxonomy (NCBI): domain Eukaryota; kingdom Metazoa; phylum Arthropoda; class Arachnida; order Araneae; family Nephilidae; genus Trichonephila; species Trichonephila clavata. The sequence continues at coordinate 85,578 of BMAO01027171.1, read as the reverse complement.
ATCCACACTCTTGATAGGCAACGATCCTTCCTCTATCAACTTCCAACACCTACTCTGATATACATTTATTCTTCTTATTCGAGGCATAGCACGATATTCTGAGCAGTTTCCGACCTTATAAAACGCTTTCCGAATGAGAAATGCACTACACAACTTTCCTTTTATGAAGTGTTTCAGATGTCATTTCTCTCTCCTGCATCATCTATATGCTTGAAATACAAAAATTTTCCATATCTCAACCTCTTCTTTTCATGTGATTTTGACGTTCGTCAGATCCTTCCTTCGTGATGTTGGAAGAATGTGTAGATGCGGCAAAAAAAATTGATGAATTTTTTAAAGAGAAATCAAGACTTAAAGTTATATTTCAAAATTGTAAGCTCTTTTTTAGTAATGTTTTTAATTTTTTAAAGTAATATTAAGATTTTTCTTGAACCGCTGAGTTTTATTATCTCTCTCAGCTATATACTTTATTTTGACAATATAAGGTCAGCGAATCTTTTCATTAATTTAATTTTTCAACTGTAGAACTCATGGGCCTCAAAACTTTTACCCCACCAGGGGTTTCCAACTAATTTAATCCACCTCTGGTTAGGAGCTTCTAAAATTTGTCTTAATCTACGAGAATTTATTGTATTCATCAACTTTCATGATTGATGAATTTATCGAATTATCAATTGGTTCAAAAAATTTGATAGATCGTTTATTTAAGATTTCTCTGAGAATTTTAACTTTCCACATAACTTTTTGAAGATAAGAGTTCCTCACAAAAAATAAAGAATGTTGAGTATCCGTCACAAAATAATATTTTGTGCATTTTGTAAGCAGTTTATGTGTTTTTCTGCTTGTCCTTGTTCAAATAGAAAATGCATAGATTAGGAATAGTCTGATAATCAATGTACAGATATAAGTAGTTTATTATATTTGTTTAATCAAGATCTGCGACAAATTAAAGGAAATAGTTTATGGACAGTTTCGTTACATTTCTTTCTAATGCATGCTGTGTGTTTTTTAAAAAGTGAGTTGTTCACATAAAATCGCACCTAGGTTGAGACCAGGGAATTTAATTATTTTTAATGAAAATATATTAGAGGCCTGTTTTGGGACAGCAAAAAATATTACATCCATTTTTGAGCATTTAATACAATTTTCCCCTCAGAGAACCAATTCTTCAAGCAAGCAAGGAATTTATTAAGGATTTGTGAGATGGTAACATTGTTCTTTATGTTGGCAATTGCACCTTACTGTGCATACATATACAGTAAAGTGTTGTTTCTGTTAAGTATGACGCTGATATATGTATAAAAGAGTGCAAGTGCAAGGAGTAAAGTATGAGGCACACTCGCTTGGATAGGTCTAGAATTTGAGAGAGTGAAATTTAACAGAAAAATTTCGGTCACAAAGTTAACAATGGATTAACTTTATTAGTGGAAGTAGAGTATGAGTCATTCATGAGTTTGAAAATTTGGCCTGTGTGACAAAATCCCCCCAACACTTTTTTATATTTAGAAAGACAACATTACTATATTTAATTAAAGCTTTTCTTTGATTAATAAATTGAACAATTCTTAGAAATAGATGAGTCGTGGAGGGCTACTTTTCAGGGATTACAATATTTTAAAAAAATGCTCCGTTTATTACTTTTTAGGCTATTTATAATTGAGAGGAATAATATCTGTCTACAATTATCGAAGAGATAAGCGCCTTGACCACACACAGATTTAAGAATTGGCGCTGTCTTCCGGGCACTCGGAAAGTACACTGGTGTTCAAAATTAAAGTTAGAAACACATTTTTGGCAATAAATAGAAATATCTATAACTATCATTATAAAAAACGATTTTATACAGAGTAATTTTGAAAACGATTTCATTTGATGCGTCTTGTATTCTGAGAAGGTCTTATATCTATATAGACAAATGGAATTTGAAATTTAAAAGTTTTTTGAAACTACCAAATTTGTAGGATCTGTTTTTTTACAGGAAACATCACCAGCCTCACAGTTAGAATGAAATCAATTAAAAGACAAATTGCAATGAAGAGCTGTTAGTAGGCTAGAAGCCGGACAACCACAGATAGAAGTCACTTACTGGCCCTAGATTATAGTAACAGTTTCAGACATCGTGTAAGATCACTAGGAGAACTGGACAAGGTTGGCCAATGATCCCAACATCTGGAAGGGATCCCTATAAATGCACGGAGCGACTATTGAGCAGCTGACTCAAGACCTCGCTGCTACATTTAACAATAGTATCGAGAGAAACCGTGAATGGATGGGTGAATGAGAGGAATATTTGGGCCCGAAAATCAGTAGTGTGTGTTTCCCATGTGCGGTTTCACACGAAATCCTGTCTATCTTGAAGCCGTATATATATAAACCCTATTTCTAGATCCAAAAAATAAGCACCGCGTTGTCTTCAATGATGAAACAGCCCACAAAGCGCGATTGCCCAGGCTTTAATTCAAGCACCTCTGGGATTTGAAAACAGGCCCTGCGGCACATGAGTCAGCGATGCTAACCACTAGACCGGATGGGCGACTCAAATCAAAGTATACTTTACCTATGTTAAGTATTTTAGTTTAATTCACTTTGTGCGAGCTATTTCCTAAAATAAATAAAATTGAAGAATTTGCCTATTCTAGAGTGTGAATAGCAATTCATTATTATTCAATTTGTGGTAAATATCCTTGAATATTATACCAACAAATAATAAGTACTATATATAAAAAAAATATCCCTGTGGATAAAAAAATATAAGCTGAGAAATTAAGACTATAAATGACAGAAAACTTTATGGTACGATTTGATATCAATTTGTTTCTTCTTTTTTACAACTTTAGAAATAAATCATAAAAAGTAAATGCTTTGGAGAGAAATCTAAAAGAGTTCTAATACTTAAATAAAATACAATAATATATTCAGGTTGATAGCAATCAGTGTTCATTTAAAAACCACAATTAAAGCATAAATATATAAAAAAAAATTTAAGGATTCTTTTTATATCAATAAATGTTTAAGTCGTTTTCAATATTACTTCTTTGCAAGTTTTATAAAGAAACGAATACTGCTAAATGTTAGCTTTTATTCAAAGCCCGGGGAGGTGAGAGAAATGAATAAAAAACATGCTTCGAAGAATAAAATCTTAAATTATGAGAGAGTGGAAGAAAAATAGTTTTCCGATTCCCTCGGGAAATAATAAATCAAATTCGATTGGGAGAGAGACTTTGTTTTATTTTGATCCTCATTCATTCTGGGGGAACTTTTTATACTAACAACTTGCTTTGTTCAAAAACTGGATTATGGAAGCTTACTTTTTGAAAGCAAATTCATTTCTTCAGTCTGCCGCTCCCTCATTTCCTGTGTGTGTATAATCCTTTTTTTAGGCGTAATTAAAATCATTCTATTTCAAAGGATAATTTCAAGTCACTAAAAGTAAGAATGTTTCCTTACGGAAGCTTTTCTAATTTCAAATGTTAAATTCCATAATGTAGATCTCAAAAAGTATTTATTATAAAAATAGTTTTTGTTTTTTATGATTTATGATCGATGAAAGAATATTACAAAATCTTTTTGTTTTAATTTTGTGTGGAGTTAAAAAAATTTGATTTTTGATAATGGACTTCTAGAATCTATTTCTTTACGCCTTTTATGTATTGTGTGGCAGCTTAAAAAATCTATCGGTCAGAAGATAAACACAAATAATATTCCATTCAGTGGAAAAAACAATTCCTACAGCACATCGCAATGTAAAAAAAAAATAGAATGTAATAAAATGATGCAGTACCTTTTCGTTTTCCTTACTCGTTTCGGCAACACACCAGTTGGAGCAATTTGTATCTTTTCCGGAACTCTAATAAGAATGGGAGGGTCAACATGTTCTTTTCCATATTAAGAGAGAAAAAATAACTTTTGGACTATTTTTAAACAGATCACACAATACGAGTGATAACCTCACAAATTTCAGCTCTTATGGTCAAATTTAAAAAATTAATAAGGCATATGAAACATAATAAATGTATCGACTAGAATTCTTTTCCAAATTCAAATGTGGTAATTGCTTAGTATTATATTTTTCAAAGGTAGGATTCTATTTGCATTTTGCAAAAATTCGCATAATGATTTTGAAATTCGTTTAACTTAAGGCAAAATATTGGTTGACACGGAATAATACAATGGTCCGGACAAATTACTAAGTATTTTCATGCATTTTTTTCTCTTTACACGAAAAGATTGTCTTTCTGGGAATGAACAAAATACGGAAAACACCAGCTGGATTGGACTGTCTTATTGAATTATCGGAAGAATTCATTGCAGTAAATGATGATGTGTAGACAGCCCCAATTATGACAGAAAAAGACATTTTGGAGTTTGTTCAAAGCTCAAAAAATATCATTGATGCAGATTCCCGCGATGAAAATGAAATGAATAATGCAGCTCCTGTTCCCACATCTTCCGAAATCAGGAACGTCATGAAAATTATGCGCAGTTATTTAGAAGCACATATATATGTATATATATAATGTGAGTCTAAATAACTGTACAAAAGTACCTCATTGGGAGATTAATATACATGTTTCTATATGTTCAGAAATATTGTTATTAATTGCATACAGCGCAATAAATTTCTAGTTTCAAATAATTCAGAAAAAAATTAAAGAAACTATAAACATTTTACTAAATACTGTTTAATTCAACAATACCCAATTAATTTTATTAATAAATATTTGAATACAGAAATTCTAAATAGTAAGGATTAAATTTCCATAGTTTATATTAATAGGTTATTTTATAAATTTATTATTTTCCTTAGATAGTTATAGTTACCTCCAAATTCTAATTTTAGATAAAATTATACTTGTTCTCTTAACGGTTTTTTATATATATATATAAAAATTTAATTTAATTTAATTTATTTTTAAAGCATATATAATCTTAGTGTCCCTAAGATAGTGGTAGTATGCTTACAATTCTTAATTTATTATTTCTATTCTTTTCATACTTTTGCTAAGCGCTACTATTCAGCCATTACTTGCTTTGAATTTGCATTTGGGTCCAGAATCTGGCATAACTTGTTTATTGTACTCAGGTTTAACAAGGGCTCTGCATTTTTGAATGCAATTTTTAGGTAAGTTACCTTTTTCTCATAATGGATTTAGATTTTCTATCCATTATTTTCAATAGGTTTTTGTTCAGTATTATTAAAACAAAGTGGGAAGGTTGGCTGGCCACGAAACATGTTCAACCCCACTTTTATATAAATTATTTTATATATAAGCTGTCCTAAGTCAGCAATGTTTATAATACCGTAGCATCCATTTTTTTTGTATTTTTTTATATTTAACTCTATTATTTCATTCTGTCATATATCCTTTTAAAATCTATTGTCTGGTTATCTTGCAACTTCAATTCTTTTCAGTTTTGATCATGTTTATTCATCTCTCTCTTGTAGAGGAATTTTGCCTACATATATATATATAATGGTGAAATGAATAACAAAATGGACGATATAGAACAATTTGTTAACAATTTGACGCTAAAAAAAAATGCAAGGAAAAATATCAGATTATTTTTCAAAAACTCAATATTTTTTTTAAATTGGAAAATTTTGTATTAAATTTCTTTAAGTTCTTGTGTGGATGTGTTTGTTAAATATATATATATATATTATATATATGTATATATAATATCTATATGTATATATAAATAAATAAAATAAACTCTAATATATATATATACTAGCTGATCCGGCAAACGTTGTTTTGCCAAATAAATTATTTCTAGTGAGTATTTTGGTAGTCAATTAAAAATAACTAACTCATTGTCAGTGGGGGGGGGATGTGGTATATGACTGAAAGAGGAATGATGCACTGTGAACGATGACGGCTTATAAAAGTAACAAAGCATCAAACATTCCTTTTTTGAATTTTTTTGTACTTTTATTATTTTAGCTAATAAATTTCAAATTACATCTCTATCACAAATCATAACAATTAAAAAATAACATTATCATCCTCTTAGTGCAATGGTGTGTACGATAGATTTAGTCAGTCCATCTTTAGCCAACACAAACAAACTAGATGGCTTACCTACGCGAGAACATGCCACGAATAATTGTCCGTGTGAAAAACACGGTGTGCCCAAATCTAAGCCTCAAACAGACATCGTTTAGCCTTGAGACTTATTGATTGTCATTGCGAATGCCAATCTAATTGGAAATTGAATCCGTTTGAATTCAATTGGCACATCTGTGAGGATAACAGGGATTCGTGGTAGTAATACATCTTCTCCTCGGAACTTGCCATTCAAAATGCTAGTTTCGACAACGTTTTTCATTAATTTTTTAATGACTAATCGCGTGCCATTGCACAGCCGTGATGGGTTCAAATTACGAAGCAAAATAACCGAGAGATCCAACCTTCGGTTGTAAGTGGTACGGTGGCATGCCTGGCAAATCACTTAATTAACTGAACGTGAGAACTATCTTGTGCAAAACGGGAATAAATAATTATAGCACTGCAAATTGCTGATACATTTAGTATAAGAATATTGTCGTGCAACAGTCCTATCTTGGACTGGGGCACGACAATACCCGATTAATACCGAGAATATTCAGTGTTGCTGTTGTATTACTGTTTGGTGATTTCCGACAGGCATTAACAGCCATTACACGCTCTACTTTTGCTCACGAGATTAACGCCTGTTTAAAACAATCGTTTTGATGGCGAAACGTGGAAATACGACCATAAACACGCGAGTACATTTGCAAAATGCTCAATCTGAGCAAATTTTTCGTAACCAACTACTGAATATCGGAAACGGTGAAGTAAAACTTGTCGTGGCCCAGTCCTATCTTGGACTGGGTTCACATTGCCCGACGCGCCTGGTGTGGAACTAAACATATTATCACCAACGAAAGCCATAATTAAAAATATTTATTAACAACACACAAATACAATTAACAAGTTACACTACAAGTAGAAACCCTGGAGTGATTATTCAATTCCCTAGACTAATCCTGATACACAACTCTAACATTCAATTCTAACCTCTAAATCTAATATTCCCTACTAAGTAATCTCAACTATCAGAATTGATAAAGGAGACGAACGCTTACTAACGTCAGGTCGGTACTAACTATAATCCCTTTGATTATTTCAATGATTAACAATATCAATTACTATCTAATATGTGCTAAGCTCGCTGGAGAGATCCGTAGATGATACTTACAACTAGTTTGGCAATTCCTTCTCCTACTGCTTTCTTACTAAATCTAGACTTTATATAGTCGAATTCATTAGCATATCACTATCTCGTGTTTTTCCCGAGAAGGCTGTGAAATAGAATAATTGCTGGCCCCAAAGTTACCCAAGAGGGTGTCGTAGTCTATCACTACCTCTAAGATTATTAACTCCCCTTCGCGTATTATCTAAATCTGAATATGTTGGATCCATAATTAATTACAACTTATTTAATAAATCAATCTTATTTATTGACCTTTCTTAATTGAGAGATTACACAAATACTATTCAAACCTTAAGATCAACAAAATACAGTGGAGTATGAGAAGAATTCGATTATGAACGACGGAATCCTAACTGAATCCACGGAGAACGACGCGTACAATCAAGCTACACATTTATATTTAATTTATGAAAACAACTGACCTGATACCTTTTTTTAAGGCAGGTTCTTCTATATCTGGATTGCTTTAATGAGCGGCTTCAATCTCAGCTATCTCTCAGTTCCGTCCCGAACCGATTTAATGTATACTTTTCAATAGACTTCTCCCGACGAATATATTTCCACTAGAAAAACTACTCTCTCAAAATCTCCTTTTTCTCTTCATTTCATTTCTCCCTTTTATATCCTTTTCGAACTCGCTAAACCCGAAAATATCTCGTTCGCATAAGTCACACTTTTTGGCTCTCGGAGGAGATTGGTTGAAATAAATAAAACATTTTAAAGAGTTCAAGAGAAGGTTAGTGAAACGCGTAAGCACCCGTCACAACCCCCCTCCGAGAAAAAAAGCGTGACTTATTGAAGGTCTAAACGACCTGCAAGAACTCGCTTAATTTACCTAACGTCTGAAAAACACTGAACCTGCACAAAATTTAACCTACCTCTAGAATGCCTAAAAATACTAAACTTGTAGAAAGTTTTAAATCACGAACTTTAGAATGCCTGAAAATACTGAACTTGTAGAAAGTTTTAACTCATGAACTTTAGAATGCTTGAAAACACTGAATTTGCAGAAAATTTTAACTCTCTAAGTTAGAAACTTTAATTAAACTAGCACACAGAAATGACTACTCAAAGGGGTACTCCACTCTAATTTATTGATCTTTTACATACATACATTCCCTACAGTGCATCCCATTCGGGCGAAGATCAGGGGAAAACCTTTCAAGGAAAAAACCCTGATCATGCACTTTACTTAAGTGCTAATAAATAAATAAAATTTTACAATAATATCTTCGTACGACATCACTTTCATCTCATCACTTTGTTCAGGGACTGCTGCCCTGAAAGGAAACCTTGTCAATTTTTTCTAAAACATGACATTAACCCTCTGAGTGTTCGTCCTTCTCCTGAAAAATCATTCGGAAAGCGTTTACTTCTTTTTAGAGAATTCCTTCGAAAGTGCAACACATTTAATTCCTTTCCCCTTTAAAGAACGCGGGAGGTCTACAGGGGAAGATTTTATTACTCAGTTCGGCCTCTTTGTTGCTTTAAAACCGGGATAAAACTCGTTCACAGCTGTGACGTTGCCTTGTGCGAATTTTGGGAGGAAAAAGCGGGTCCACGTGGTTGTTTGATCGGTTAGGTCACAATAAAAGTGAAGAGTTAAAAATAAATAAAAACTCGAAAGAAAGAAACTTGTTACAAAAGTTGAAAAATACTTGTTTACTTTAAACAAAACAAAATTTTTAAAAATTAATTTAAGAAAAATAAACTATTTTGGACTAACGATTTGAGTCAGGAAAAAGTACCTTGTACTTATTGTGGAATATGAGACTAAGAAAACACAAATACATCGTAATGTTTTTTTAAAAAGTAATTATGTAAAAAAGAGTAAAAGTGACCATCTCTCTCTCTCTCTTTTTAAACAATAAGAGAATATATAAAGTATCGTTACATACGACGATTATGTTTATGAAATGAAATCAATCTTCCTCTATTCAATTATATCTTAAATTTAAAGTAACATAAAGAGGGATTTCAATACTTTTAATTTATATATATTTTAATCCTATAAATGATGTTTTTATGTTAAATTAATTTTTCGGAAAAAATCTAAATTTTATTTCATAGTCAAACAACTTGTACTAAGCAAAAATACCTTCTTTACATAGGCGTTTGTGACGGAGCAAAAAGCAAATTTAGTCAAATTTTTTATTTTTATTTTAATGGGAATATATTTTTCTTCAAAATGTAAAAGTATTTCTAACCATTTTCTATTAAAATTTAATTTTTATTTTTCTGTTTCTTTAGTGTTAAACGGAAAATTCACCGATAAATACAACGTTCACACAATTCAATCATTACAAATTCTAATGAGAGAAAAACTTCTCCCAATTAATTTTGTCTTTCAAAACAGTACACTTAAAACAATTTTGCTCAGTGAAGCTAACCGACAATTCCGCAGTGTATTCATATTAATTTTTTAAAAAAAAAATAACATTCAGAGAAATGCTGTATTTAATTTTTTGAGTAAAAAAAAATAATGCCTGCTGTGGAAAAGACAGAGAATGAGATGTGATGTATGTTTTGAAAGAATGTTTTCGTACATGTAGAGTATTTTTGAAAATTTAAATATCACCAAAGCTGATCATATGATTGTAAATGAGTCTTATTTTAGAATGTGAGCTGTGGGGTATCAAAATAAAACATTTTACTTTTAAATAGCCAAGGAGTTTATACTCAATATCCTCTTCAAAAAATTGCTTACAACTTTTATTCAAATTGTAAAGAAACTGAAATATAAATATCCGACTTACTCCAGTCAAAAATATTCATATTATGTGAAAATACTGTTCCTCCACTTATTTAAGTACATTTATAAGCTATAGCCCAAAGCAATATTTTATTTTTTATAAACGAGGCACAAAAATTCAGTTATAAAAATATATTTTTCATTTTAGAACATATAAACCGTACACGGATTGTAAGACCATTTCTAAAATACTGAGAGTTTTTAGAGGAACAAAAACATATAAGTTTGGGTAGTTCAAAATTTTAATATAATACGCAAATTTATATATTATTAAGCAAATACGTTTGACAAGAAAAAAGTAATTTATTTAAATCTTGTATTGGCATGAACAAAATATAAATCAAGGATCTTTCTGAAATAAACACAATTGGAGGGAAAATGTTTAATTTGCAATTGATAGCATATAAACGTTTCTGTTAGAGGTATCCCCGAAGTGACGCAATCCTATTCGGTAAAAAATAAAACTTATTGCTGGAATCATACAATTTCCTAATGAATGGGTGAATCCGAATATTTTTTTGATGTAAACTGTTTGGACGGAAATGGCTAAATAGGAACATTTAATAATTTGCATAAATTAAAATTAACCGTTATAGTTTATATAATTTCTTAAGATTACAAAAGGTGTATTTCGGAAGCACAAGTTTTAATAGGAGTACGGCTTACGAAAAGTAGAACAAATATATCTGAAGGACTATGGTTTGTTACCTTAAATATTGTGAAACACAACAAAGTATATTGGAAATCAATTCCCCAATTCGTGTTAATAAAAATGTATGAAAAAACTGCAAGACTTATTTTTGTATTTGTAATTATTATAATTTTTCATTCCTGTGTTTTAGCTTCTCAGTATTGCTTCTACTTAAAAATTTATTGAATATTCATCAAATATTTCAGCATAATTTTTGCTCTTAACATACAGTTTTAACCGAAATGCATTAAAATGCTTAAGATTCTTATGTTAAAATTTTAATTTAATATTTTATTCGAAGAATTGTTAGTACTTATGGTAAATAATTATAAACTGAGTATGTGCACGATACATAAATATTTTTTTTCTGAAATTTCAAATACAATTTCTAATATAAAATTCCTAGTTTTGTATGAAAATCTGGATATTTTCTGAATGTTAATTATAATAGATATCCAGCTTTTAATTACCTGTTCTTCAGTTAGCTTTAAAAAAATAAATATTTAGAAATTTTGCATGAACAAATATGTTTAAAAAAAAATTTAAATTGATCTTTATATTTATTTATATGCGTAAATGTCAACTGTAAATGCATCCGAATATTTTTAATTACTATTTATTCAAATATTCAAGGTTAAAAAAATGAATTGGTATAAAAAACCCCTCATTCATGTTTTCTCTGAAGTAAACTGAAACTCAAGCATTTTTTTTTAATTCAAATATAATTTGGTGTATTGTAACAATACGCGCCCTGAACATCTTGGCTTTAAAATTTAAAAAAAAAATAATGGATCTGAATTAGTTTTTCCATTATTATTTTTATGAAAGCTTAAGAATTTTTTACAAATAATTTGATGCAAAAGTTTAGAAATTATTCATTTTTAGTAGTTGGAAAGTTTAAAAGGTTCTAAATTTTGAAGCGTTCGATTTCTTATTAACTTTTTTGACACCTTATAATGAAATAATCATGGTTTAAAAACTGAAAACATTGGTTAACAGAAGAAAAATGAAGCAATTAAATATAGTTCTAGATATTATATAGCGATTTATATAGTTTAAAAACTTAATTTTCCGTTTCATCATTTTAAGATGAAGAAAATAATACGAGTTAATCAAGCAAAGAGAATATACTTAAAAAGCTATTTGTCCAACTATATAAAATAGCAGATTACAGTCCCAACTTATTAAAACTTCAAATTAATATAAAATCAAAAGTGAGTTGTATAATATTTTATTTATACGTTGGAACATTTTTCAAAACTTGAAAAAAAAAAGTTAAATTGCTAAAAGTACAAAAAGAATTTATTTAATTCAAACGCAATAATATCTCAAATGAAGCTAAATTACAAACACTAACTTATAGTTCGTTCACTAAGGGGTCTAAAGAAATTCTTCCCAACTTTTTTACGATTGCTTCAGGGTCAAAACGCAGGGTTTGAGCAAACGCAAACCCCGAGAGCAATAAAACTTCCTGTCAGTGACCATTGTGTCGTCGCAACCCTCCCTAATTATCTTTCATGGTGTTAAACCATAAAAGAGGGGAAAGGATTTCAGAAAAACACGGCCTATCCGCTTTTGAAGCACTCTCTTGAAGTCAGAAAAAGACGTGTAGTGCGTTTTCGAAGCATCTCTAGACGTGCGGAAAAAGACGTTCAAACCGCTAAGAGGGTTAAATGCACAGAACTTTTATACAACTTCCTTATTGACATAAAATATGGCATACATTATATTATATATATATAGTTTCATAACAAAATAACCTTTATCTGGTTTCATTTTCAAAAAATTCCCAATCAATCGCGCTGCGCTGTTAATGTTTTTTGTTAGTATTCCTAATTACGCCGCGCCCAGAAACCAGACACTACTTACACATCTTAATAATTACATACAAAAATGTATACATTTTTTACATAGAATATATTACAACAAACAATACAAGTAATCTCACATATAAAGCCTCGTCTTTAAAGTGTAGCAAAACAATTGCAATTTAACAAATGTTTTTCCACAATTTGGAAAAAAATTAAATACAAAAGCTTTTGCGATATGAAAATACACACAACGCAGTAACTTTTGTACGGAAATTTTACAAAAAAAAATAGACTAGCCCAGATGGAAAATACTCCGAACTGTCTGTCAGAGGAAAAATAAACAAATTAGAATTATACAACCTGGCTAGTCTTTAGATCCAATCTGCATAGGCTTTGTCTCCAACCATGGCCTCTGTACTGGATTACCTTGTCCTAGGGCTGTCCTCTCTGCGCTCCCACCTTCTGGGTCTCCTCTTCCATTGAGTCCGCTGAAGCTGATATGCTCCTGCTGAGGCGTTCTTTTCCCTTGTGAGAACTGGAATTTGGTTGCTGTCCACTCGACGTCGGCTCCGAAGGTTGTAAGGGCAATTCCTTTCTTGCTGGGGTTTGTTGTATTTGAATCTGTGGGATGGTCCTGGAATTGCTCTTTCTGATTTCCACTGTTCACTGTGGGATGATCCTGGAATTGTTCCTTCAGAATTATTTTCTTCCACCTTTCTATACCGCTTTCTGGAGGGACGAGACGGCATTGACGAGGTCAACTTTCTCTTGTCTCGGGATACCTGGGCCTCTGGTCTCTTCTACTTCTGTATGTTTTCCTTCCAATAGAGTGGTCTTCATCTTTTCTCTCTTTCTGTCCAATGAGGTTTTCTCTTCCTGAAATTATACGCATCACCCCCCGAAGAAACAGCAGACTCCGTTCGCACACGTTTTTTTCTTCTCACCTCCACTCCATCGCGTCTATTCGTAACTATATCTCTACTACCTTCTAAATTTCCTGATTTCGATCCTCCACGACAACCCCCATCACTCTCCAATTGCACCAATCTCGGCTGCCCATCATCCGACCTGTCTGATGCCACTGCACCATGATCACTACTTCTGGCACTTTCCGATTCGGCAACACTGTCTTCTCTTTGATGGTAAATTCTCACCTGATCCACATTAACACTTATTCTTTTACCATATTTTAATATTACTAAATTATTATTGTTTTTTACACTCAGAACTTTATATGGGCCCTCAAACTTTGGCCTAAATTTACCCACTATTTTCTTACTTGCCGAACTCAACGAGTGAGTTTGAACTAACACTAGATCATCAACCTTCACATTAACTTCACGCCTCTTCTTATTATAATATTTCGCCCACTTCTCGTGCTAGCGCTTTGTATGAATTCTAGCCTCCTCAAACAATTTTTCTATGTTCCCACAAACTAAGTCTGATCCATCAGTTACCATTACTAATTCTTGAAATGGGGTGATTAAATTTCGACCTAAAAATAATTCCGCCGGTGTTTTACCCGTTGTCTCATGTACTGCTGTCCTAAGAGCGTAGCTGAACTCTTGCAGAAATTGGTCCCAGTTAGTGTGATTATCCGCGACAAAACTCGAAATCATTTTTAAAAGAGTACGATTAACTCTTTCCGTTTGATTAGCTTGTGGACGATATACCACAGTTTTAACGTGTTTTATGTTCAACCTGCGACATACTTGCTCAAAAACTCCGGATATCATTTGGGGGCCGTTGTCGGTGACTAACTTAACAGGAGCTCCATAACGCGAAATATAATTCTCAAAAAATGCATTGCCAATTGCTTTAGCCGAAGCTTTCTTTAAGGGAACTATTTCAACCCATTTAGAAAAATTATCTGTAATTACTAAAATAAATTTATAGCGTTCTGGACTAGTTGCAAGGTATGGGCCTAATAAATCTAAAGATACGATTTCATTCGGAAAATTCGTTACTATCGGAATTAATTGACCAGCTGGTAATCCGTTCTTATAATTGAATTTTTGGCATTGGTCGCAGGTTGCTACATATTTATGAATGTATTTCCTCATGTACGGGAAATAACACGCGTCTTTTAATATTAAGTAGGTTTTCTTTTTACCTAAATGGCCTGCCATCGGCGAGTCATGGAATTCTCGCATTACATCTTTACGTAATGTTTTAGGTATAAATACTCTTAATTCACCTAGTGTGGTTGTATATTTTGCATAATATAGCAATCCGTTAATGACTTTAAAGTCGCGGGACCAATTTCGACAGATTGACTCATTAATGGAACTATCGTCCGGATTTTCTAAAAACCGTAAGATGTGACCTAACTCCGGATCATTTCTCTGTTCCTCTCTCAACTGTTCTCTAGACGATAATACTAACGATCTAATCACCGCACAAGACACCTTTGGTTCTTCATTACTTTCTAACGGGTTTCTAGACAACATATCAGCCACTAAATTTTGCGTACCTGGGCGATGTTCCCATTCTACATTAAAATTTGCCAACTTAAGCGTCCACCTTATCATTCTGGACGACAAAATCTTTCCGTTCGTTAATTTGGTAAGTGCAGCATGGTCTGTTATCACTTTAACCGGCAAGGATCCGAAATACGTGCGATATTTATTTAATGCCCATATGACAGCTAAACATTCACGTTCCGTCACACTATAGTTTCTCTCAGCGCGGTTTAATGTTCTTGAGGCAAACGCAATAGGCCTATTATTCTGTGTCAATACTGCTCCTACCCCTACTGAGCTAGCATCCGTATAAAGTTCAAAAGCTTGGGAAAAATCTGGTAATTGTAACACTGGAGCTTCTGTCAGTGCTTTCTTAATACGATCAAAGGCTTTTAAACTATATAAGGGTTCACACATGTCTGCGTAGTTCTTAATAAACTTTTGATACCAACCCGTCATTCCTAAAAATTTTGCTACCTGTTTTGCAGTTTTCGGAGGTTTCATTTCAATAATTGCTTTTACCTTCTCCTCATCTGTTTTAACTCCTTCTTTATTAATAACTAAACCCAAATAACGTAATTGTTCCCTAGCGAAATGACATTTCTCACGATTCAACGTTAAACCAGCCTCCTGCAACAATCTGAATACTTCTCGTAAGTGTTCTACATGGCGTTCAAAAGATGGAGATGAAATGATAACATCATCCATATAGCAGTGGGTAAAACGCCCGAGAACTGGTTTAAGTATCATTTCAATTGCCCTTTGAAAATTTGGAGCTGCCCCCGAAAGGCCAAATGGCATGCGAGTAAATGCAAAAGTACCATTTTTTGTAACAAACGCCGTCTTATGAATATCTTTGGGGTCTACTGCCATCTGAAAGTATCCGCTGCGTAAATCAAGTGATGACATAATTTCGGCGTGTGGAATATTAGGGATCAAATCATCAGTTATTGGTAGTGGATATCGCGGATATCTCGTAATCGCATTTAATTTCCTATAATCTATTGCAAACCTATAAGCTTCTGGGTCATCTAACGGCAACCCGTTTTTCTTCCGACATAAAACAACTGGAGATGCGTAGGGCGATGTTGTTGGAATTATCGTTCCATCGTTCAACATCTTCTGAACATGGTAGTTAATGATACCCTGTTTGACCCTGTCATAGCGATAAGGTCTCGAAAAAACAGGAGGATTATCACCCGTATCAATTTCATGACAAAACACATGTGTCAGACCAGGCTTAACTGAAAACAACCCATGAAATTCCTTAAACAAAATCTGCAATTTCTGTTTTTGTTCTGCATTTAACTTAGTGTTTAATAAATCTATCTGAACCGGTTCGTCCGAAATTGCCACTTTTTCAATTTGCGAATCCGGAATGATTAACGATTTTGTAAGAAAGTCCAAACTAATCTTTGCATGTGACATAAAATCAATACCTAGGATGCATGGATATTGCATCTCAGCAATCACATGAAATTTCCACAACTTCGAAAATTCTCTTATTTTAACTCTTAACTCAATTGTGCCTAAATTTCTGCATTGTGACCCTTGAGCCGTAACTACTTCAGCTAACGATTTTTTAATAGGACAAAAAGAAAAATATGATCGGTATGTTTTTTCTGAAATAAATGACTTTTCCGCACCTGTATCCCAGAGCGCTTTTATAAAAGTATCATGCAATAGAATCGGTATATACGGAAGATCAACTGGTGATAATCGTAATGAATTAAGTTTAATTCTATTAGGAGGATCTCTTGCAACACGATCTCTTAGAAAGTTTAAATTGGCATTTCTCTGCCTTCCGCTGTTGCAATCAACACGCCTCCAATTCTGCTTTGCTGAATCATCACTAGGACCCTTCCTGACCACCATCCTACGGTTCTGATACCGGTCTGTTCGCTGATTTGGCTGATTGTAGCGATTTCCTCCCTCGAATCCTTGATTTTGATAATTATGACGAGAAAAATTATTTGCACCCCTGCTTAGTCCTCTTTGATCATTTTGACTATTTCCGACCCCTGTATCTCTCCAACTTCTATTATTCCTTCTTTCATCAGGATTCCTACTCATATCCCAAGCTCGTCTAGCAAAATTATTACTCGAACCCTGGTTTTCCCTGCAGCTATGACGAAACTCATACCGGTCTACCAACTCTACCAACTCAGCTTTCGTTGTGGGGTTTCGAACTTCTAAATAATCCATTATTTGGGGTTCTAGTCGCATTACTATGTGATCGACCAATTTTATCTCATCATAATTCAAATTTAAAGCTTTATGGATTTTTAATAGTTGGAAAATAAAGTCTGACGGGGCTTGACCTCTCCGTTGTTTCGATGAAAAAAACTGAGCCTCTAACTCTGATTTATTCCGTACTACAGGAAAACTATCCGATAACTTCTTTTTAAGCGTTGCAAATGCAGTCGCTTCTTCATTTACACACTCGAACCCAATAACGTCAAACCAGTCTAACGCTCTCCCAATTAAATGACCCTTTAAATATGCACATGCTAGATTCGCCGGTACTTCATAGTAGGCTATGTTGTCGTCAATATTTGATATAAACTCAGAAACATTTTCTTTACCCGAAAAAAATAATTCCGGCAAAACTCTAAATCCTGCACTCGCTCTTAATTCCGGTATTTCGGTTGGGCACCAGTGTCGTAGTCTATCACTACCTCTAAGATTATTAACTCCCCTTCGCGTATTATCTAAATCTGAATATGTTGGATCCATAATTAATTACAACTTATTTAATAAATCAATCTTATTTATTGACCTTTCTTAATTGAGAGATTACACAAATACAATTCAAACCTTAAGATCAACAAAATACAGTGGAGTATGAGAAGAATTCGATTATGAACGACGGAATCCTAACTGAATCCACGGAGAACGACGCGTACAATCAAGCTACACATTTATATTTAACTAGCTGTTACCCGCCCGCTTCGCTGGGTATTTCATGATGTTTTATAAATTTTTACTGCTTATATATATGTATAAATTATTGATACCTAAGTCCTAGCATTAAGAATTCGATTGAATTGAAAAATATACTTATACCTGTAACTGTCACCTGTTGATAAAAAAAAGAGCAGAACTCATCTAATTTGTATTTTCTAAAAATCTCTAAAATTGAAGCATAGAATGATGTTTGCTCTTTCGTAACTCAAAAACCAAGTGGATTCACGCAAAACCAATTTTCGGTGGATCTCTACTCCGTAAATTGAACATGCAAGCCAAATTTCAAGTCTAAATCTAACAGAAAAAAGCAAAAGTTTTACTATAAATATCCCCGTAATCCCGTTGAGAGCCGTTTTCCAAAATTACCGCTCTTAGCGGATTTCAATTCAACAAAAGAAAAATGCAAACCAAATTTCATTATTATACTCCTTGTAGCTCGAAAAAAGTAATTTTTTTTGTCAATACGTCCCAGTAACCCCCCAGAACTTGATTTGCTTAAAATTTATTCTTAGTGGATCCCTATTCAACAAAAAAAACATGCTTAAAAAATTTCAAGTATATGGGTGTAACAATTAAAAACAGGAATTTTTTCTGTAACTCCTCTTGACCCCTCGCAAACATCTTTAGGGGTCAATTTTCATTTTACTCTTTGTTAGAGGAACTCTATTTCATGAAAGGAACATGCCTACCAATTTTCAAGCAGGATGATCAAGTAGTTTAAAAATGGAAATATTTATCGATTACGCCTCTTAATCTCCCGAAATTAAACTTGGTAGTTGATATTCGCGAAACCCATTTTGTAGCGGTTCTCTACTTTACGAAAGGAATCTGCTTATCAAATTTCAAGACTGTACGTCTAACAGTTTAAAAATGGGGATAATTGTCTATAACGCCACTTGAGCCCCCGCAACGCCACTTCTGGGTCTGTTTTCACAAAACCCATTTTGTAGGGGAATTGCACTCTATGAAAGGAATCTGCTTATCAAAATTTGAAGACTGTGCGTCCAATTAATTAAAAATGCAAAAAAATTATCAATAACGCTCCTTGAACCCCCGCAACACCACCTAGGGGTTGATTTTCCCAAAACACATTTTGCAGTGTATTTCTATCCTATGAGAGGAATCTGCTAACCAAATTTCAAGACTGTGAGTCTAATAGTTTAAAAAAAGAAATAATTATTTATACTTGCCCTTAACGCCCTGCAACACCCCTTGGGGGTCAATTTTCTCCAAACCCGTTTTGTAGCGGATATTTACTCCATGAAAGAAACATTCCTACCAATTTTCAAGGAGGTAGGTCAAATAGTTTAAAAACGAAAATATTTATCTCTTACGCCACTTATTCCCCTGCAACGCCACTTAGAGGTCTGTTTTCACAAAATCTTCTTATAGCTGATCTCTACTCTATGAAAGAAATCTCTTTATCAAATATAAAGACTGTGCGTCTAATAGTTTAAAAATGGAAATAATTATCTATAACGCCCCTTAAGTCCCCTCAACGCCACTTGGGGCAATTTTCACGAAACCCATTTTTAGCGTATCTCTACCCTATGAGAGGAATCTGCTTACTAAGTTTCAAGACTGTACGTCTAATAACTTAAAAATAGGAATTTATAACGCCCCTTAAACCCCCACCCCCGCAACACCCCTTGGGGGTCAATTTTCCCAAAACCCATTTTGTAGCGGATATTTACTCCAGGAAAGAAACTTACCTACCAATTTTCAAGCAGGTAGGTGAAGTAGTTTAAAAACGGATATATTTATCTATTACGCCCCTTAATCCCCCGCAACTCCACTTAGAAGTCTGTTTTCACAAAACCCGTTTTGTAACTGATCATTATTCTACGAAAGGAATCTATATATCAAATTTAAAGATAGTGCGTCAAATAGTTAAAAAATGGAAATAATTATCTAAAACGCCCCCTAAGCCCCTGCAACGCCACTTGGGGGTCGAGTTTCAACAAACTCATTTTGTAGCGGATCTTTACTCTCTGAAAGGAATCCGCTTACCCAATTTCAAGATTGTACATCAAGTAGTTTAAACATGGAAACAATTATTATTAAAGCCCTTAAACCCCGTAACGCCCCTTGCGTTTCGAATTTCGGAAAATCCTTTCTTAGCTGATGTCTACTCTATCAAAGGAACATGTCTACCAAATTTCAAGTCTGTAGGTTGAATAGTTTCAGAGATTTCGTGATTAGTCAGTCAGTCAGTCAGTCAGTCAGTGAGTCGCTTTTCTCCTTTATATATATAGATTTATGAAAACAACTGACCTGATACCTTTTCTTAAGGCAGGTTCTTCTATATCTGGATTACTTTAATGAGCGGCTTCAATCTCAGCTATCTCTCAGTTCCGCCCCGAACCGATTTAATGTATACTTTTCAATAGACTTCTCCCGACGAATATATTTCCACTAGAAAAACTACTCTCTCAAAATCTCCTTTTTCTCTTCATTTCATTTCTCCCTTTTATATCCTTTTCGAACTCGCTAAACCCGAAAATATCTCGTTTGCATAAGTCACACTTTTTGGCTCTCGGATGAGATTGGTTGAAATAAATAAAACATTTTAAAGAGTTCGAGAGAAGGTTAGTGAAACGCGTAAGCACCCGTCACAAGGGTTAATGGAAGATTGACGCGGATAGACCCGTCAGAATATATTTAATATGAGAGTTGCACTGAGAAAGTAAAATGATAACTATAAGCATCATTGCTACGATTGATGTACAATCAATAATAATACCCGACAACGGTTTAGGCCCTAAACTTTAGTGAGTGAGAGAAAGCTTATTGTATGTGAAAGACAGAAGAACACTACCGGGTTAAAAGTGTATTCAATATAAAAAATATAAATGCTAGTTCTAAAAATGGACTCTGTAAAACGCTTTTCATTACTTTTTATATATTTCTGCATATTCATAAAAAAATAATTTTGGCGGAATAATCCTTCAATCATCTGTGCTTTTCGAAATATCATAAAAATCTTTCACATGAATAAAGATCAACAGAAATATATTACTTAGAACTTCCCTAAATGACAATGATGTATTTATCTTCCTATAATTTTTCTCTGGGTCTGGGTTTTCTTTTTTCTCTGACAGAGTAGTATTTTAGATTTAAAAAGAAAACGTAATAAAAAAATCTCTCATAGTGGATTTACAGCAAATCAAACAAAATGTTTTTTTATCTGGTTATAGAATCAAAGATAGCTTGAAGTATAGATGACGTAATATTGTAAGATGATATATATAAATTATATTATTGTAAACTGATACACTAGTCTGAAACAGAGGGACTGTTGCCAACAAGCCTCATGACTTCGAATCCCATTCTTATAAGAAATACTCCCACAACTAATTTTATCGCAACGGTGGGGTTCTCTCTAGAGACTCCGTTCTAATGTATGTGTTATAGCCAATACGGGCTAAAAATGAATTCAGGACTGAAACATACCACTTCCATAGCGTATGCCCTGGGCCACGATTATAACCACTTTACGACTGTGAGTGTTTTCTATCTACAGGAACATCAAGGACAGCGAAAACACTAAGGAGCAGGAAGCAGAATACTTGAAACACTTCATTTCAGCTGTTTAATTAAGTTCTTTTTTTAGAGAACACATGGACGGTTCTACAATACTTCAGACAAACTGCTTTTCGTTTAGATCAGGTATACTCAACTTTTTTTTCCACCGGGCCACATACATATGACAATTATTTCACGCTGGCCGCATCACGAGAATTAATGAGGGGGAGGGGGGTACACTGTAAAATAAAAGCAACATTGGAGTTTTAAAGTATGGAAAATTGATCAAAATATTCAAACTCATTTTTTGGATTTTATTTTAATATTGTATTAACCTCTCTATCAAATGCACAAAAAATTTGGTTTTATGTATTTTTTACTAAGTTACGGATACTTTCAATTTCCTTTCATCCATGACCAAGCCTCCTGTTTACATTCTGTCGAACAAACAAAGCAGCCATGCATTTTTATGATCTGATCTTTTTTTTTATTAGACAAAAAGCTTCACTTATTCTTATTTCAAATATTAGCTTATCAAGTGCCGAATGGTATAACAAAGAGTTTTAACTGAATTCCAGACTATATATATATATATATAATCAGTATTGTTTACTTATAATTCATTCAAACTTGTCTGTGCATGTGCATTTATTTTCAAATTTATTTCAACACGTTTTAATTTTACTGAAGCAAATAGTTCCTTTCCGAACTAAAGATCCATTTAGATTTTGTTTGTTAGTAATGTTAATAAGAATGGAACACAGTTAAATATCAAAAAACTCAAAACTTAAAGAAAAAAAGATGTTATCCGAAAATAATACGAATGAGTGAATGAATCGCACTCTTTAGCTACACGAGGGGCAACGGACCTCGTCATTTTGAACCATGGCCAAGTAACGAAGACTACACCTGGAAAATAATACAAAATGATATCAGAATTCACCTGAAAAAGTACCAAATTTTGTAAAAACAACTGCAATTCTGAGAGCCTACAGCAAGGTCAATAATTTGACATTAGTATGACATTTTTTCAACTCCAAGTAAGTTGCAATTTAATGCACAAGGTACGTTCCCTAAATTTTTACAGAGAATTCAGAGTAAAAGCCATTCTGTTGTTATCAAAAACACCATTCTATGTGGGTACCCTGTAAAAATTCAACTTTTATACGATTCTTGTGATGAAAGATAGAGAACTTTTTTCGCAAGTTTTCAAAAGAGGTAAAAAGCTCGTATGATATAAATAGAAAGCTGGGTAAAGTCTTTTTATCTAAAAGGCTATGATTCTTTGCAAACCTTTTTCTTTTTTCTAAGCATGCCAACAATGGATATAAAATATTTAACCAATGCCTACATAATTTATGGATAAAACATAAAAGAAAGACATAGACTTGCAATTTCACGTCAAGTAGCTAGAGAAGCTCACATAAAAAAAAGTCAATGGTTCATTATAAAAAATAAATTCATCGATGTGTCTCAGATGTTGAAATTTTTCCAAAGCAAGAAGGTACATATATATGTTAGAATTAGTTACAGTTGTTGACATCTTTAATTTAAATAGAATTATAGCCAAAGTACAGTCAGAATTGTGTAGGAATTAGGGGAGTCGACAGACGGACCATCACATATGGCAAAAAGAACATGTTGTTGCGTGAGACAAGAATTTGAGCATTTGGAACCATGGAGATGGATGCTGCCCTAATGATATGGGGAATTAGTGAACGCCAAACGACATTTATTTTCATACAGAGATATGGGGACTAAAATCCTTTAAGTTTTTAACAAAAAATAACATGAATATGGACTCAGAATTGAAAAAGAAAAGTTATTGAGTCATATTGGAATGAAAGTGATTTTTGGTAGATATAAGAAAGGAAACTTGATTGATAGAAATAACACGAAATTACGGAATTTTTGCACAAATACCATAAAAAAGACAATGTGTGACGGGTGCTTACGCGTTTCACTAACCTTCTCTCGCATTCTTTAAATGTTTTATTTATTTCAAGCAATCTCCACCGAGAGCCAAGAGTGTGATTTATGCAAATAAGATATTTTATAAGTTCAGGTTTAACAAATTCGAAAATGATATAAAAGGGGGAAATGAAATGAAGAGAAAATGAATTGAGAGAGTAGTTTTTCTAGTGGAAATATAGTCGTCGGGAGTAAAGTCTATTGAAAAGTATACATAAAATCAGTTCGGGATAGAACTGAGAGATAGCTGAGATTGAAGTCGCTCATGAAAGCAAGCCAGATATTGAAGAAGTAGTTAGAAGAACCTGCCATAACAAAAGGTATCAGGTTAGAGTTTGATTTCACAATTTAAGTATAAGTGTGTAGCTTAATTGTACGCGTTGACCGCCGTAGATTCAGTTAAGATTCCGTCGTTCATAATTATTGAATTCTTCTCATACTCCACTGTGTTTTATTGTTCTTAAAATTTGAATAGTATTTGTGTAATTTCTCAATTAAGAAAAGTTAATAAATAAGATTGATTTATTAAATAAGTAGTAATTCATTATGAATTCAACACATTCCGATTTAGATAATACACGAAGGGGAATTAGTAATCTTAGAGGTAGTGATAGACTACGACAAATGTACCAGACATAAAAAGCATAAAACCTGAAATTTTTATGGCATCCTAAAGTATTGTTTGTCAATCAACAACAAAAAATCTATGCATGCAAAGAGAATAATTCTGGTATGAGCAAAAGATCAATGACCAAAAATGAAATCTGAATATTATTTAGTTCCATAACAATTCGTTGTTGCATCAAGTTATTGAAAAAAGTTGTGTCTGTATATTTTAGCATTTACCAACAGATTTTATACACGACAGATGCACAGTAGGCAAACTTAAAAACTCCAATCATAATGTGTATAGCTACATCTGCCACAGAAAGTGTTTATCTCCAAAAAAGGCTAGAATTTTTTAGTTGTGACAGATGTAGTTGATACCATAATTTATCACGAAATCTCTTGAATCAAAAGAATACCTATTTATAAAATAAAGATTTAAATAAATATTGATAAAAGATGGAAACAACAAGGCATTTCACAAAATAATGCATGAACTAAAAAGAGATACTTCCAATATATAGGATGCTACCTATGGTGCCGGTACATTTTAAATTATTTTTGTGAAAGATTACAAAAAGTTTTATGTTAATATGAGAATAAAACTTCTTTAGTTTGTCATATTCTAATGAATTACGTTCTTAAAAATTATTGTGAGTAATGAAATACTTATATGTGTAAATGAAATAATAATGAAGAACATTCTGGCAATTTCCTAAGTATAATAAAAGAGTTCTCACAAATCAATTTAATCATTAAAAAAAATCAAACCTTAATGTTCCATGTAATAATAAAAATTACAGCGTAAATTATGCCGATTCTATATTTATTATCTTAAAGTTATTCGATGTCAAATTTGTGATTGTATTAGCAATTAAAAAAAAAAAAAACCCTAAATTATGCTTAATTTTTTTTAAAAAAAAACTCCTTTAAATCAAATATTTGTCTCCATAACCAAACTAAAAATGTTCCATTCTTTGAAACTTTTATCTCCATTTATTACAAAACTCTCTAAAAGTATTTTCTAATTTCTTGGATATATTGCAGTAATAACAATTGTTTGAAAGAAGATATTTCTGCACATATATATTTGCATTTCTCCTTTCTTTAAAAATTACTTCTAGATGGATATTGTTTTCTATATCAATAGACTGATCAAGTAGCTCTGAGTAATGACATGCCAATACACCAGAAAGTGCCGATATTATTGCTGATTTTAAGTGCCAGGGATTTTCTACCGAGTAAGAGATCATTCTTGATTTTCCTTAAATCCTAAAAGCTACTATCAAATTCATCGGATAATGCTGTAATATAATTTGAAATAATCGTAGTTTTCTAGAAAAATATCTAGACCATACATTTTAGCTTTTGTCATGGTTAGAAAATTGTGGATTATTTGATTTTGTACTTCACTACAAAATAGTCAATACCAAAATTGTCTAGAAACAACCTTGAAACGATCAGTTTCAACCATATAATGGTCGCTACTCCAGCTCAGTTCAGCACAGTGAACCCACTTTCGTTACTCCGTTGTTATTTGTTATTTCTATTTGTTGCATTTCAAATAAATATTACATATATATATATATATTGCAAATCATACAGGAAAATTGATAAATTTGATTACTGATTGTGTTAGAATTCCCCGCTAAATTTTAATGCATTGATCTTAATTGAATCTTTTAGTGTAATGGACCCTGACGACAGGGCCACTCAGAAAAGACCACCGGGCCACATACAACCCGCGGGCCGCTGGTTGAATGTCGCTGATTTATAGATAGAATGTTCATTTAGCGTTCAGTGCAATTGCAAAATCCTCAACAGGCCAAAAAGTATATTTTTGCTCGGAATGGTTATATAGTCGGAATGGTTACATGAATATCAGTTACATAGTTTGTTGATATCTTTACACACTCATGTTAACATTAATGTAATTGGACAGACGTTCATATCAAAACTGTAAGGGAAAAAAACACAAAAGCAATCTTTCTCCTCGATAAATTATTAAATAATTCGTATTTTTTAAATATTATTATTATAAAAATTAAAAGCTTTACATTATAAAAATAATATGTTAACTATCTTTAAAAATTTCAATGGATGTGTATTACTGTTACTTAACACTTAATTTAAAGTGTTCTACAATCTAACACAAGATAATGGTTTGAGTACGAAAAATTGCCTTTATTCATTTTTGTTATTTCATTGGAAAGATATTTAACTGTTACATTTTGCTTATTTTAATTGGGTTTAATGTATTTCTTAAAATGGACGCATTGCTTCTTTTTTTTTCTTCCTTTTAATTCAGCCTCACAACATGTATATGCTCTTTACAAAGTGCAGCAAAAATTGAGTTATTTTAAGATTAATTGTGAGCTTCAATTGTTGCTAACTTATTCCAGAGAAAGCTCTCGTCTCCTGGTACCGTGCGGCAGATGAGTCAATATGTTTAATTCAAACAGTACAAAGGATATTTTAAAATATTTTATCTGTTTCCAAAAGCTGCGAATATAGTAAGTAGATCCATTTATTTTTAGTTATTGAAAAATAAATATAGAAAAAACTTCTTAACAATTATTAAACTGAATAAATGCATTTCCTTGAATCCTATGGTAGCTCAAGTTTAGCATCAAAATCTCATTCATAAAATAATTCTCACTTGAGATTTAAAGGAGAGTCGAGTATTATGAATAACATTTACATTTCTAAAAATAACAAGGGGGTCCAGCACGTCCATAGGAATTCATGTTAAATTACATAAGTTTATGTACCTTTTTCTCAGAAACCACTTATTTCTCATGAATAATATTTTTACAGCATAGGCTATGTGTACTATTAACAACACTTTAAGGAAAGGTATTGTCTTTTTGTTAAAAAGATAAAGTAATAATGAATTTTTTCTAAAAATGTCCAATTTTTTTCCCTAAAATTTAGTTTAAAAACCCTTAGCTAAAAAATTTTGCCAGATATTCCTTCCATCTTCAATTAAAATGTGTAAACATAATAAAAGTATGCTCACTGAAAATTTGGGGATTATATAATAAGTTTTTTCTGAGGGAAAAGGTATATACTGCGAAAAATATTACATTTTGAGAACACAAGCTTTAAAAAGTACAAATTAGTAATTTGTCGATTATTTACTTTTTTAAGTACTTTCCAGAAGCATATGAAGCCCTTTTACCCTTTTTGCCTAAAAAAGACTCTTCCAATTTTTTTTTCATTATTTTTTAACAATTTTGCCTTTTTTCGGGATCGCAAGATGTTTTCGTTGAGCTACACTAATCCTACGTGCATCTAATTTTTTGAAGCATGACACGCGGTTTTATAACTTGGTTCAATATCACAAAGTTTTAAGATCATTAATTTTGTTACATAATTCCCATTGAACTGTGCAATAGCCATATTTATGCCTAATTTTAGTCTACAAATGTTGATCTTGGAATCACATACCATATGGCCGGGGTGGACCACCGAGACATTTTGGAGTAACCGCCTTCTCATAAGATCTTAGACGTGCATATTAAAAGAAACACAGGTAGTTATCAAAATAAGGGAAAAACCCGTGAACAAAAGTGACATTTTTGAATGCCCTTCGTAAGCATTAAAGTATAAAAATAGCTGCCAGATTATTTTTATAAATAAAAATGCATATCTTCTGGTAGTATTTGAAACCTTTATTAAGATCTGTTAGTCTTGGATTTTTTTCAAAATTGTCAAACGTTGGATCTCTCAGATTTTCAAAGAGGTCAAATTGTGAGAGCCCGTCTAGCTGGAGCAAGTGTGATCGAAACATCCCAGTTTTTACAGGTTTCTAGAGGTACGGTGTCTAAAGAGTCATGACTGCTTACCCACAGTGCAGCTCGGCAAAGCAAAATAGCGGACAGAAAGAGAAGCTCAGTGAAAGAGGTCGACGGGTATTGAAGTTGATTGTAACGTCTAAAATGCGAACTACAGCTAAAGTGACCACAGTGCTGTATCAGCATCTAGACCAGAGTTTTCAAAACTTTTTTGCCTCATAGACCCTTTGCCAGGTTTTCCAGTTTTGGGTAGACCCCACTTACCTACTATTGAATTTTTGCAAATTCATCAATTTAAATATGATTTTGACAGTTGTTATGGAGCTACTTACTTTAAAAGATTTAAATTTCCAACTGTAGTGAAGTACAGAGTTTTTAAAACTTAAGAAACAACGTTTTAATTAATTAAATCCAAAATTTAATTAATGCATAAAATAACTGTTACATAAATTAACTGTGAAACAAACAAATGATTTTAGAGGGAGGGACGAATCTGGGGATTCAATAATAAATTTTCAACATTTCGTATTAGTCTTGTCATATTTAATCCTAAATATGCCCTCGGTTAATAATGTCCAGTCATTACTTTCTTTTTTGTTTTGGAGTTTGGCAAATATGCTGAAACTCCACAATTGGAAAAGCAATTACAAACTTCCTCAAGCTACTCCATTATTTGGGATAAATAACAGGTATATCTTATTAAAGCCAAAATTGCTGACATCAGCTTCTGAACTTTCTTTTAAGATCTTCGTTAGAGCCTAATTCCTGTAATTTGACATTTTTTTCTAAGTGACCACATGAATCGATTGCCTAATGTGATATTACCATGGTCAAAGTGCATTATCAAACCTAATTTCAAAATCTGAAAAAATGGACGTTAAAATGTTGAACGTAGGTTAAAACGTCTTTTTCCCTACAGATTCTCTGTGACAATTAAGAAACTGGGAAAATTCATGACGTCCAACATTATACTTATAATGAGGACCTTATTTTAATATGCTTATTTAATATATTTAATTATGCTGTCTCACTTCAACAGCAAATTAACCTCATTAAATTTGGTAAATAAATCTGTTAAATAGGTAAAATCTGGTTTCCATTTGATTGAATTTCCTTTTAAAATTAAAGTCAAGATCTAGTTTAATGAGAGTCACAGTCGTAGTCCCCCATTTACACCTCATGGACCCCTAAATTATTTTTTGCTAACGTGAACCCCTTGGAGATTGTCATAGACCCCTGGGGGTCTATATAGACCACTTTGGGAATCACTGGTCTAGATTCTCCAGTGTCAATAATTACAGTTAGAAGGCACCTTCATAAACATAATATTTACGGTAGAGCAGCATTTCAGAAGCCACTTGTGTCTCACAGATGTCAATGCCAAATATCATCTACAGTGGTGTCCCACTCACAAGACCTGGTCGATTGATAACAGGAAGAAAGTAATATGCTCTGGCGAATCTTCTTTCACACTTTTCCCTACAACAGGACGGGTACACGTTTGGAGGGCACTTGCGCAAGCGTATGATCGCTTGAGTAAGCTATCAAGCATGGAGATGGAACTGTCATAATATGATGTATTTAGATTTTGCTTATGATATAACACTTAATGAATTGAACTTAAAACTGCAAGAGAAAAATCAAACAATAGTAGAATTGATTGGATTTGTTAATACTTTCAAAAACAAGTTAAAGCTAATATCTTCTCAATTGCTGAAGAAAGGATTAAAAAATTTCAAATATATTTATAATGAATTGGTTAAAAATGGAGGTACATTAAGCAAAGAGAAATATCATGATGCAATAATAAAATTGCATCTCGAATTTGAGACACATTTTTAAGAATTTACTAGACTATTGAGAACCAATAGTTGCATTCATGTGTTGCCCATTTGGCAATATTGATGTGGAAAATATTTTAAAAAAAAATTTTACATGTGTGCTCTATTTATCTCTTTTGAAAACACGAAATTTTTCTCTAATAAAAGGACGCTTTTTTAAAAGAATAACTTTTGGAATCTAATGGACGAAGTAAAGTATCCCAGTTTTAAAATGCTGCAATTCATTTAACTTCGTGCTTACACTCTACCTACCTATGTGAATCTACACTTTCAACGATGGATATAATTAAAACAACGTATCATTCCTGTTTTCACAGACGACCACTTGGAATCCATTGCAAGATTAACTGTTAGAAATTATATTCCGAGATATTCAAAAGATTGGTACGGATAGTATATGCAGACTAAGTCTTCTACTGAGACTATACGAGAATAAACTTTAAAAGAAAAATCATTTATTTTTTTTTATGTATTTTGAATTGTTTGATGTATAATAAATGCATTATTTGACATTATTAAATTTGTGGGTATGATTATTATTCTTGTATTTTTTGCTTTACTTAAAATATGGAGTTTTAAAAGAGTAAGTTTTTTTATTGTAGTTATGTATGTAAGTACATATTCTGTATTTATTATTGTTATAATATAAATATTGTTTTTCTTATCACACAACGCCACAGAGTGAACCGCAACACCTTGAAAAGAAAAGAAGTAGACCGTGTTATGTAAAAGTCTGCCCCCCCCCTGCCATATGATCTTATTAACACCATGCCGTGTAATACACTTTTGGATCAACCCAATACACTCTAATTTTTCCACTTCAACATCGTATGGGTTTGCACTCATCCAAAACTTATGCAAGGAGAAACACAGGTGCTCCTAGCAGAGCTCATTTGATGCGCGTCAAGGAGTAGCCTTATTTAAAAAAAATACTTCTAGTTGTTGTATTTCTTCATATCATATATCATTTGAAACGAAAATATATATTTGAACTTTTAGATAATATAAAAAAAATAAAAATCGATAATTTTTTTCAAAAATTCATGTGCCCTTAACTGATTTTTGACTCAAAAAATCTCCCAAATTATCTTGGATGTATATACTCTAACGATTCTAAGGAATGATCACTTGTCAAAAGAAATAATATTAATTTTTTTGTTATAAAAAAATTATTTTAAAAGAAAAATGATAAAAGGAGAGTATTATGGAATAGCAGGATAATATGGAATAGGCTGTTGAAACCATTGGAAAAATAAATAAAAATCTTGATAAAACGAGTTATTTTTAGCTATAAAAGGAATTTTTTAAAATTCGTCAAAGTCATTTCTGTTTGGAGTCTATTTACAAAAGTCACAAATATAATATTTCTCTGCTCCAGAACAATCAAGGTGAGCCCGCAGAAAACAGTTGAAGCATTGAATGCAAATTTCCCCACTTTGGAGAACTTTCCGTTGCAAAACATACGTTCAGCGTCTTTATTTTCTCGTTCTTTAGTGGATGTCTATTACAAATGATACATCAGAATAGAACGATTCATTGCCACACCTCGGGTATTATGGAATACCTAGTGTTTCACAATACCCCACACACATGTCAGCTTGGAAAATGAACCTTTCAACTGAAGGACAAAAGATTGTCAGCTAAAAAACGAAAGCAGTATACAAACAAACTACTATTCTTTTAGTGTACATCATGCTTCACTTCAATGTTCAAGTTATAAGTATATTAGTAGGTTAAAATGTTTGAAACCTTACCTGCAAAAACTTTTGAAAATCGCAAAACACGTTTAGTTCTGTAACGAGAGATATGGTAACAAGTGGTCAGCTCTCATTGCGATGCATCATGAGAGTCTTTCTCTAGTAATTCCAATGCGTTAACAGCTACATACAAAGCCAAATACCCCGACTTTCGATAATACTCGACACTCATCTACTTATTTTATTTTTTATTTTAAACTTATTAAGTCATTATTTAATATTTAATTATTTTGTTTTAGAGTTATTTTATGGTTACACGCACACATTTGGACTTTTAAATAGAAGCGTATGCATTTTTACTAACTGAAGCAAAGCGTCTATAAATAGAAGGCACATGCATAATAACTTAAATTCGCTCATTAGTAACGTAGTTCTATTTTGAATTTTAAAAAAAAGCAGTTGAAGCACATATTGCAAAGATTTAATCACCAAACAGGATAATATTTCGTGAAATCATAAAAATGGATGAAAGTAGAGAATTTTTGTAAAGAATTAGGAAACCATCCTTTTCCGAATAACAAATTTTTCCATATTTTATAAATTTTACTGAACTCAGTACTAGAATAAGAGAGTACTGTTCACACATCCACTTAATAAACCGATTGCGAGGAAAAAATAAGCAAAGACAAAATTAATCAAAACTTATTTTTCCTTGTACTACTTTAGATTGATAAACAAAGGATTAAAAAATTCGATTAACGAAACTAAAGAAGGATTCGCAACTAACAAAATGAATAAAAAATATGCCATATCACATAAATTTTCATAAAAAATAAACCGCTGCATTGCTTCTATTTTATTCAGTTCTTTTTCTTTGTTTTTCATTGTACATCATTTCGTTCTCACTTTTCTACTGAGAATTTTAAAATATTAAATTTCTATCTTAAAAGGAGATGAAGAAGATTACTAGCAGTGTATCAACTGTTATCGATATTATATGCATGAAGGAATATATTCACTATATTTAGAATTCGTTCAGTAACAAGAAAAAAAATTCCGAAAACTGCTTAATATTAACTGGATTGACAAAGAGCTCTCCAAATCAAAAATAAATGCCTTTAGTCTTTGTTCCATCAGAGACGAAACATTTTACTTTACTTTTTATAGAGTGGAGAAAAGCTTTAATATTTTCTCTGGTGGAAGGAAAAATGAAATTCCTCCGCTATTCTTTTTCCATCAGATGATTCTAGAATTAATTGGTTTTGTTTTCATCGACAAAGAGTATAACTAAGCAACGAATATTTTTACTTAAATATTACACTATACTTACAATAAAATTTGTCCTTTATAAATAAAAAGGATTATTTTGAAATGACATTTTTTCGGTAAACATAATCCTACATGAATATTCAAAAAATTATAATTTACCTAGTTTACGAAGTATTTTAATTTATTTTCTTTACGAATTTTGTGTAAAAATATTCATAGAGAGAAACAGAAACATTGTGCGTTTGTAAATTTTAATGCAACAATTTTGTTATTGCTGTTTTATTTTTTATTTGTGTTCCCTGTGAGCTTCTAAATAACGGTGTATAATCTGTGCAGAAATTAAAAATGAAAAATTTCATACTTAGAAAAATATAAATTCATAATTTTTAGAACAACAATATGTAAGGAGCAATTTCATAACTATTTTCAAACAAAATAAGTTTTTAAAAGTAGTAAATTTAATTAGTAGTAGTAATTTATTTATTTATTTATTTACATAGGTAGAAGATAGATATTTCCAATGGGGTTGTATATGTGGATTGGTATTAACCTTTGCAATAATGGTAAATTGAAGAATTATTCCCCCAAAATGAAAATTTATGCAATACTTTTTTTGTAGGATAGATATAACAAATAACCAATTAAAAATACCCACTGTTACTATCTATTACCACGCGTCCTCATAAACAAATTTTTAAAAATATTTACTTTTGAAGATGGGAAAACTAAATTTAAATACTTTTTCTGTAGATGATCATGAAGAAAATGTAGGTTCATTTATAAAATTAGAGTATTTGTTAGAATTACCATTATTTTTATATTATAGCAGTCGTTTTGTTAAATATATCTGAACTCACAGCTTTAAAAAATTAAGGTGTTTTCTTTCTTTCCCGGTGTGTCAGTTGTTTTCTTTCCCTCTCATTTTTCTTCACTGGCATACATAATTAAAATTTAAATTCATAAATTGATTATTTTAATCAAAAAAAAACTTCTCAAATAAAACTGTTCTTATTGATAGATATGCAATTTATAACATAAATATGTAGTCTACCATACATTTTGCTTTAAAATTAATGAGGTGAATAATATTTCATTAAATAGTAATTTAAAGTGCTCAGTTACAAACAATTTTTACGTATATTTTTTTTCAGTATTTTTTTTTAATTTTATGTTTATGAACTATTTAATTTAGACTCTGAAATTCTAAAAGCAATACATATCTTTTATTTTGATTATATTGTATGGTACTTATCACACACAAATTCGAACAATGCCGCTGGTTAAGCAAGCATGTTGTTGTTGCAGCTACACCATCTCTATAAAAAAAACCAAAAATTTCCAAAAAATTCAAAAATAAAATAGGGGTTTCCTCAAACCTCGTCATATGTAAAATTCAAACAATTCAGAATATGACTGGGAGAGGCCTGATCAGCCTCGCACCTATGACACTCTGGAAAGACTTTCCGGCCCTGTTGAAAAGTAAGAGATTTGATGTGGCCTTTAAAAAAGCACGATAGAGCCGTCTGTTAATCCCTAGGAATATTAATTTGGTGACACCAACGAGGTTTTTCCCCAAAATATCAAGGGTGAGCAGTAGGTATTGTCCAAAATGTATTCAATTCTATCCTTTTTTTAGGAGAGTTCAGCAAACGTTAGACCCAGCAAGGTGTCAGCAGTGGCAGACTTGGCCAAACTATCGGCTACCTCGTTACCATTCAATCCAATATGGGAAGGGACCAATTGGAAGTATATACAGTGGTATTATATATGAGGAAAAAAGAAAGATATATGTAGGTATAACTATGAAACAATCATAAATGATACTAAAA
Organism: Trichonephila clavata; assembly: GCA_019973975.1. Classification (NCBI taxonomy): domain Eukaryota; kingdom Metazoa; phylum Arthropoda; class Arachnida; order Araneae; family Nephilidae; genus Trichonephila; species Trichonephila clavata. The sequence goes on along the minus strand of BMAO01027171.1, from coordinate 51,121 downwards.
AACAAACCTACAGTGTTCTTTTCCAAAAATAGGATATCACAAACACGTTAAGAATGACTTTTAACGTAGCTCAAAAATTTTTTTTTAATTTTTTTTAAAGATAAGTACCAAGAGGAAAAATATTGTACAAAATCAGACATGCTTCCAAATAGGACAAAAAACGAATCCAAAATATTCCGAATGTTCAGTTAAGAATACATACATATTGTCTCAAAATTTAAATCAACACAAGTCTCTTTTTTATCTATTAAATGTTTGCTGATTTAATAGATATTGACCTATTTTTAATACTCAATTCAAAAAGTTACAGAAATTTGTGAACAAATAATTTTTAGTGCTTGATGAAGGTAATTCTATATTACCAGGAAAATGTTAAATAGATCAGCATTACACGCAAAAACAATGCTTTTAAATTGCACATTAAGCTTTACTGTTACAAGCAAATGTGAAATTTTTTTTCAATAATAAATATATAACTACCCATTATAATTTTAAAGTTTAAATACTTATAAACTACAGATTTATATATAATGTTAAAATAAGAAATACTTAAATGTACTCAAATTAAATTATTGTGAGAATTTTTTTTTAATATACTTATCGATTATTTATAATATTTTTGGATCGAATTATAAAAAAGTCACAAGTAGTTTGATGAGAGATTATATTTAAAAGACTGGTTAAAATAGAGAGTTTTTGAGATATGTATACCGATAAAGATATATACCTATAATATGTCTTAGATAGTAGTTTAAGATCTTTTTTTCAATTGAAAACATTATTCAGAATTTAAACATATTTACGGGGAAAGAAAAACAATCCTTTGAATCATTCTGTAGTGATATATATTTTGAACGGGAGCGAGAAAATTTTGATGTATTTTTAGAAGAAAACTTTTTTTTTATCCTCAACAAAAGAAAAAGTCGAAAATTCTCAACATACCTATTGGGTCAACTGATTTGATGGTGATGGTAACACATTCCTCGTTATTCTTAATCAATTTCCAACACTAGCTTGAACCCATTGATTCAGTTCCTGGTAGACTGAAGTACGCGAATCATATCAACACATCTTGTAGTTGGTCAGTCACTTGTGACGTCATTACTTGCCAAACACTGCGTTCACTCTTTTAGGATGAGAGAAAAAAATTCGAGACTATGCTACATCTCAAATTTCGTCGCAAAAGAAAAAAAAGACATACCGCTAAGTATAGATCGCGTTCTTGATACACTAGCTTTAATAAATAAATAATAAAAAAGGGGGGGGGCGCGCATTCTCTAAACTCGTATTCCAGGAAAGCTTATGGACATCACTGTTTGATTTCTCGAAAGAACAGATACAAAAAATCGGAGCAGATCCAACCAAGAAAATTATACTCAAGACATTTTCTATCTTCAGTTATTCAATTTGCGTATAATCCTCGGCTATTTAATCGGTGGAAAAAAAAAACATATGTGTGAAGAAAAGGTTCGGGAGAATTGTTGACAAACTCGAGAATACTTTCTTCATGACAAATCGAAGAATCGTGTCCTTGAAGCAAAGTATTATTTCCGCTCAAAAAGGAAGGAATTCTTTTTCTGGTCAAGTATTATATGCAGTGAGCCCTTTTAGAATAAATTTTATACACAGCATATTTTTTCATAATAATGAATAAATATTTAGTTAACAAAAGCAAATTATTAACGAATTTAATAGGGCGCTTTTTTGTTCTATTTTATATGATTACGTTTCCCTTTTAATCTTACAAGAAAAAAAAACAATCATAGATACTAACTTGCTTTATATAAGTGAGTGCATGAATGTGTTGATGAATGTCGCCCTCTAAAGCAACACGAAGGCTATTTGGTGACGAACCTCTTCATCTTGAATCTCGGTCAAGTCACACCTGAACTGGTACCCCTCTCCTAACTTCCACACTCTGACAAAGGGAAGAGGTTTGAGCCTCAATCGATTTAACGTTCATCAGCCCCTCTACACGAAGGATGCCCCTCTTCAATAGCACTAGGACTCAAATCCGCGACTCAATCCGAGACCATGACCCATCGACAGTTATATAAATGAGAATCAAATGAGTATTGAGTTTTCCCATCAGTAATATTTGGAGTTAACATTATTTTATAGAACAAAACTAGCTAATGCAAATGAGTCACAAAATGCATTAAGAACATTAATTGAGATTCGTTTCTTGGTTTAATATTTATTTAGTTGAATGTGGTGTGCAAGTTTTGGAAAAGGGTTCCAGTTCAGGTATTATCCTCGTCATCTGACCGGGGTCCGTCGCCAGGAGCTTTCATGTTCGTTCTTAGTGCAATCAGTTATCAAGCTGAAAGATTTCAAGCCGTATTTTTTTCAATTTCTTAAAAACTTAAAAAGAGTTCATTCACAGGGATTAAAGAAAAACTAGAAACTGTAGAGTCAAATAGATCCATTTAACAATAATTTAAAGCATAAACAACACATCTCTGTGATGAAAAAATACAAGGGAAGTAATGATTCAACTTTATGTATTTTTTGGTACTGATCTCAAAAATAATAGCGAAAATTTCTATTACTTAACGTTTTCTTGAAAAATTTCGTTTGAATTGAATTTTTATGAGTCTTTACAAAAAAAATTTCAAACTTTGAATTTCTTCCCTCTATGGTTCATCTTCATTCTACCGCGGTACAGAGGATACCATTTCTCTACCAATATTTCACCAAGCTCTTAGGAGCCGATTCACCTCAGCCTTTCTATCAAGTTCAACTTGATGATCTCACTAGAGATCTTTCGAAACAGGCAGCCGAATTGTTGAAAAAAACACTTTGACGAGAGAAACATTTTTTATTGGTACAGGAGAGAATCGAGAAAAAGATTTTTTTTAAATATACTTTGAAGAAGACGAGAACCTGGTCTAGTGTTCAGATGTTCCCAGATGGATGAGCAAATTTAATAACACATTAAATTTAGTAACTGCATTTTAAAATAAATGCAGGTTACTTATAGATTCATCGAAAAGGAGCCTTAAGGCTGTCTTTCTTCATCACAGATGCCAGTATGCATCTGTACTAATTGGACATTTGGTGCATTTAAAGAAACATTATGAAATCCTGCCTCTCGCGGCCACAACAAAATAAAATACGCCGGCTACGGTTGGATCATTTGCGGTGATTTGAAAGTTATTTCCATGCTTCTTGGTCAACAAGGCAAATATACAAATTTCCCATATTTCATTTGTAATTGGGGCAGCAGCGATAATATTCAGCATTAGGTCAAAACAGAATGGCCGAAGAGAAAATCAAACCAGACACCAAGAAAGTGATTCTGAACAGCGTAGTTGAGCCGAACAATGCAGTAGCATAAAACTGAAATGGGAATTAATTTTCCGATCGTTATAATAGCAAGGCCAATACATTATAATGGGTTTTGCGCTTTTCACACGTGTATTTTGTAAGATCAAGTAGATGGGAAGTAATTTCTTACCAAGGCCCATGAAAGTGTTAACTGGATAAAAACTACTGTTTCTAGGTGATACATGCTAAATTGTCCCAGAGAATTCCTTTTCAAATAGGATTTGAGCAAAAATATCAATATCGAATTTACAAAAATTCCTGACGCGATGGGAAAAAATGGTGGCTATTTTCATCATCAGCACACCAAATTATACAAAGATTACCTAATATGTTTTTAGTATTTTTCAAAAACTTTAATTTTGCAGGTCTGCGTACTCGTTCAATAACAACAGATTCACGCATAAAATGTACAACTACATTATTAAAACACATTTTATATTTATTTTAATTAATTGTAAACGTACTTTTATGAATTTTATAATTAAAATATCTTGCTTTTGTACATTTTCAGTTAGTTTTTGAAAAAAACACAAAAAAACTTTAACTATTATTTAAAATTATATTCATTTCAGATATAAGTTCGTTCCTACACACGCACGCATTCAGGAATAAGTTAACAAATAAATATTTTCTACCAAAGCTTTATAGGATCTAACACTTTCAAAAGTATTACATTACAATTAAACATGCATATATAACATGCGAAGAATAAGTACTTCAAGTGTGTGTGGTGTGTTAAAATGCTCCTCTTGAGTCCCATAAGAAAAGCCAAATCAACATATTTTCTAATTCTTAGTGTTAATGACGCTAGACCGAAATATCTTTCTTTTTAACGATCCAATAAATCATAAACATGTTCCCCCCCCCCCTTCGTAAGAGTAATATAGAAATATTTTATTCTAATCAAATTTATTTTAAATTTAATGATAAAAAATTCAAATGTTTTCTCTAATCATTCATTTTCTTAAAAAACATATATTTCACTCTCTATATTTAAAGAAAATATTTGAAATTTCATTTTCTTCATTTCAAATACTCAACAAATAATTGTAGCTTTTCTTTGTGCATATAAATGAATGTTAATAAAATTAAAGCAGTTTATCTATTGTGTAAATATTGAGAATTTCATTGTTAGGCTGTTTACTAACAGTATTAAAATTTTGGATGTTATTCTTTAAATTTTCAAAAAAAACAGAATTAAGAGTTTTACAAATTAATCTACAAGTTTATTCTAATAGTGATTTTATTTCTCTACAGTATGTATGTATAAGATAATTTTAATTAGTGACTTAATTTGTCAACATAAAAAAGTCACTAATTAAAATTATGGTGTGGTCCCGAATTCATGGTGCAAACGTTAGGAGTAGATACAGGATATTGTAACATTCATTTATTGTAAAGGAATGTATGGGTGCAAGTGACGTGGTGAGACTCACACAAACAGGAGAAATAAAAGAAAAAAGAAAGGGAATTATTGATTGGTTGCGTTGACAGTAGAGGGCAGTAGATGCCTAGCCGCCGTTCAACATGATGCATCTCAGTAGAGGCAAGTGTCATTCGCAATTGTTCCGGTGTCTACGATGGGATACTTTACGTATGCCGAAAAAGCAGACTTGCATTACATGTACAGCCGGGCAAATGGTAACGGCAAACCAGCGTTACGAATGTATCATGCGCAGTTTCCTGTTCGATTAATGCCGGTTCACAGAACTTTTCAGCTATTACATCACCAACTTTGTGAAACAGGTTTATTCCATGTCACCAGACATGATTCTGATCAATGAAAACCTGGAAGACAGCATCTTGAACGTTGTGAATGATAGACCCGAGTTAAGTACAAGAGCTGTTGCTCATCACGCAAGTGTGAGTCATCAGACCGTTTGCAAAGTGTTGAGCGAAAATCGCTCTTAAACCGGCAGACAATTCTTTCAGGTGAACAATTCTGTCCACCTGAACTTCTACCAGTGGATATTACCATAGTATGCTCAGCAACCGGACTTCATAGCCCATGTGCTGTTAACAGATGAGGTGACGTTTACACGCGAGGGTGTCATTAATGCGTACAATTCCCATGTGTGGGCAACCGAGAATCCACATGCAACGGCATCATATGCGTATCAACAACGATTCTGAGTGAATGTGTGGGCTGGTAATGTCAACGACTTTTTGATTGGCCCATACTTACTACCGATGTGACTTAATAACGAATGCTGTCTTTTTTTCCTAGAACATGTTTTACCAGAACTTCTACAGGATGTTCGAATCACCATTCGTAATCACATGTGGTTTCAGCATAATGAGGCGCCAGCCCACTTTATCACTGTGAGCGCACTTATCTGAATGCCCCGTTTAGAGCGCGATGCATTGGGCTTAGTAGAACAGTCTCTTGGCCATCTCGATCTCCTGATTTATTGAGCCTTGATTACTTTTTATCGGGATAATTGAAGAATTTTATTTATGCGACTCCACTTGACTCACGTGATGAGTTGACGAGTTGCTCGAATATCCAAAGCTGCTGCACTGAAATAACTGCATCTTTGAACGTGTACGCTTATCGCTTCACGGACGCTGTCAAGTCTGTATGACTACTAATAGACAAATTTTAAGCGGATATTGTCAACACTACACACTACACATGTCAACGACGCTTTCAATGCACACTTTGTCTCTCTTTCCTTTTATCTCTTATTGTGTGTGTGTGTGTGTGTGTGTGTGTGTGTGTGTGTGTGTGTGTGTGTGTGTTGTGTGTGTGTGTGTGTGTGTGTGTTGTGTGTGTGTGTGTGTGTGTGTGTGTGTGTGTGTGTGTGTGTGTGTGTGTGTGTGTGTGTGTGTGTGGCTAACCACGTCACTTGCACTCATACATTCCTATATAATAAATGACTGTTACAATGCCCTGTACCTACACTTAAAGTTTGTACCATGAATTCGGGACCACCCTGTATTTTTGATTTATACACTCAAAATATTTAAATAAAAATATTTTTTAAAATATGAAGACATTTGATATTTTTATATTGAGGAAATATTAGAATACTCTGATTATTTGTGGTAAATATGTCAGCGATCGGGGGGAGAGCGAAAGTTCTACCGTTTTTTGGATAGACAAATTTACAATGGAATTGACGCAACACATGATGTTGTATTGCGGAAATTGTCTGCCAATTAAATATGTGAATGCTTAACATATAAATGCAATGTGTCTCTCCCATTTAATCATCTCAAAAATATCTCAGAGGATATAATATGGAAAGCGAGAAGGAGCACGTGAGACATTGTTTGTTATACGGTTTCAATAAAAAGATTACGACAGCCGCATCATCTCGCAATGCTTGTCAAGTTTATGGAAAGGATGTAATAGACGAAAGCACATGGCATCAATGGTTTCGTAAATGTAGGGGAGAAGACCGAAGATTCCAAGATCAGGTTAGGAGAAGACGACCGTCACAAGTTGGAGAAGACGATATTGACCAAGCCATAAGGAACAACCCGAACCAAAACATACAAGAATTAAAAGAAACCTTCCAAGTACACAGGATAACATTCGAGAGACGGCTGGTTAACTTGGGCGTTACGGGAAAGTTGAATCGTTGGGTTCCATATAACCTGACAGCTAAGCAACGGAAGGACCAAATCATCTCCTATGTTTTCTTGCTTTTCCGGTACAAAAATGACACATTCTTGACACGAATTGTAACAGGAAAGGAGAAGTGGGTTATGTACCATAACTTAAGCGTCGTAGCTCTGTGTGTCGCCCTTCTGATTCGCCTGCATCGACTTCAAAACCTGAATTTCATTCCAGGGAGATGTTATTGAGTGTGTGGTGGGATGTGCAGAGGAATAATTCACTGGGAAGGTCCTGCTACTCAACCAAACCATCAATGCTACCTTCTACTATGTACAGTTAGACAGGCTGTATTCAAATTTGGTAGCAAAGAGACTAGGTCTCATCAATCGTCTTGGTGTAATCCTTCATTCCGATAACGCCGAGCCATATGCTGCTGTCATCATTCTCCAAAAGTCAATGGACTTTGGTTGGAAGGTTTTACCCCGCCCTCCCTATACTTCTGACTTGGAACCAACTGACTATCAGCTATGCTGTGAAAACTGCCATCCAAGACTTTTTTGACTCGAAACTGCCTGAATTTTACCGCCGTGGGATTCATCTCCTACCAAAAAGATGGCAAGAGGTCATAGATAGCAATGGGGATTATGCACAATCATAGGAAATGTTCGTGTTTATTCGCTCTTCTTTATGGATAATAAAAACTGATAGACATTTTGCAAAGCCCAGTGGCTGATAGTGCATCGCGCTTCCCCGCCACAGGTTCGGTGTTCAAAACCCGAGCTTTTTCAAGGTCGACTCAGCCTTTCATCCCTTCAGAGATAAAATGCTGAAATGCTAAATGAGTACCAAGCTTGTTTGGAACTAAACTCTGCGGATTTTGCGCCAGGCTGACCACCTGACCGGAACATTTGCTCATGGACCTCATTGCCCAAGGTCACGTAAACTGATATGGACACAGTAGGTCTTGGTCCTATTGTGCCACTGAGTTTGATTCTTAGAACTTTTGCACTCACCCTATATTTAATCTCAAACCTTTCAAAATATAAAGTTTGCTTGACATAAGTAAGATTTACTGTACAAACTCTTGTTTCTTATACAGATAAACCAGTAAGAATTTAAGAAAAGGTCTTAGTTTAGTTTTTTAATATATATAAGGGTATCATATAAAAATTATTACCTAAGAATGTTCAAAAACATCTCTTCATTAATATATAGTTTTAAGTTTTATTTACTTTAAAATGTATGCATTACAGTAAATGTATAATATCTATCGATAGTTTAAGTGAATAAAGTAATTTTTCAAATAACTGTTATTTGTAAAATTTTGTCTATTTGAGCTTATATGTTTTAAATTTAGAGAAAAGAAGAAAGTTTGGTACAAATATATAGAAACTTAAATAACTTTGCAAAGAGTCATGGTACAGAAAACATTTTCTTTCACATTGACTAAATGAAATATGAACTTAGAATTCAACATACGAACCTCATTTATAATTTTCTGTTTATAAATTCTTTATGAAACCATTCCACACAAATAGAATTCATATTTTTTTTTATAGATAAATTAATAAATATACAAGGATTCATTAAAAAGCCTTTTCACTAACTACGATGTCCAAAACACACAATCAGTTTTAAACAATTCCAAGATGGATACCTGAAAAGCGTTAAAATTGTACTAATTATTAGTTATTGATAATTATTAAGTTTTCAAAAATATACACGAATGTATAAGATTTTATTACTTAAGAAAAAATTTTAACTTGTAGTAAAATACATGTTTTAAAAAGATATGATCATTGAAAACATTTTTAACAAACAACTTGCTTTATTCATGAAAATTAACAATTTAAAAGCAAAGAAAACTCAAATAAACGCTTCTAAAGCAAGTAAAACAGAATATTTTAAAATATTATGTTTTTAATCCAAAAGATATGTAAAGTCAAAGAAATTGAGAAGAAAATAACCAGATCTATCCTCCAAACATAAATGTTTTACAAAATACAAAAATTTTCTAATCCGTCCTCTTGAATCTCATCTTGGTAGACCTCACGTATCTTTACATTCGACATTGTTGTGCTCGTACGATCAACGTAAAACGATGAAGAGAAAAGTTCAAAATGGAAAATATGATCATTCTGTTTTCTATATTTTGTTGTTGTTTTTTAATTATTGTTGCATGTCAACTTAGTGAGGATAAAAAAATTTTGTATATAACATGATCTCTCTCTGTCTCGCTCTCTGTGTGTGCGAGTGTATTCGAACATGTATTAAAAAACATTCAAGATAAGATTAGGAATGAAACATTGATGGAACGATTGATGCAAAAAGCTAAGACGATTTTTCAGTTGACATCAGATGCTACAATCTCGCGATTTGCTGTAAAATTAATGGGAATTGAACTTATTTTTGGTTTTTGCACACAGAATTTGACGCTCAACTTTCAGTTGAGAACTTCCTTAGATTGATCTCGAAGGAACCAGACTGCATATTCTAACAAAATATAGCAATTATCAATAGCGCACGTTCTAAAAACCAGCCATTTCCTTCAAATAATTTTATAGTTACAGTATATTCTTTTGAAAACACTTAGAGTAAATCTTAAGGGGTGGTATATATATTCAAAGAAAAATAATTTCTTCAAACTGAAAGAAAAAATGAAAAAGTCATTATGTTAAAATTTTTACTAATAAAACTCTTTTTGAATTTAGTTTCCAGAACATCAGATCATGATTCTGGTGTTATTAAACTCAATGGTTAACCATATTAACATTATTTTTTAAATATTTATCAATTGTATAGTTAATATCTATCACTTTTGGACAAATATATTTTCTAAGAAAAAATTCTGCTGTAATAAAATTGCAATGAAATTTCACTCATTTACAGAAATTGATAAATATTACTCAAATTTTTAAGGAAATTCCAAAAGAATAAAAATTGAGCTTCTCTATTCTTTATCAATTTGGAATATAAATTGTTTAACACAAAATAAAGACATTTATAACTTTTATAAAACTAAGGAGGTTTTAAAATCTCTCTCTCCCCCCCCCCCCGTCAAACAAGAGAATCTCTTCTTGATAATATTTACTTAGAATTCACCTAATCTTAGCTCAAAATTTGATTCATCATATGTTGACAGTGGATCTTTATTAAAGAAATCGCTTTAATATCAACAGGATTATTTGCTCCTTAAGCCGATTACACCGAACAAAGTTCTCGCGCAAAATCCGCTTTAAGAAAATTTGAGTTCCGAAATGAGCATGTTATCTTTACTTCGTTTCCTACTAATATTGAGAACGAAACCAAAAGTAAACTCCTAGCATCAATAAAGAAAAAATTGCCTTTGTGGATTTCACTTTCTTCCTAGACAAAGAGCAACAAAAATGCTCAACTTTAAGGACCATTTAAAGTGAAACATGCTCTGAAAAATCTCTCTTTGAAAATGAAAATAACTTTTACGAGACAGTGGCTGTCTTCTGAAAGAGAATTGAAAGTGTTCCCAAAAGTTAATCACTACTTTTATAATTTTAATACATCCCATCTCTTAAAGTATCCGAAAACATTCATAAGTCGTCAATTTTGATCAAAAATAACAGTTTCATTTTATATCAATTTTAATACTACGTATATAATTTTGGCCGAAACAGTTTCTACTACTGTTAGAAATATTCATATTAAGGATTTTAGAAATGAACAATAATCAGAAATAAAAACATTAAAATTACCAGAAATAAGCATTTAAATTATCGAGGTAGTATTTAAATATTTTTTAAATATTCTAAAAACAAAAACGTACAATACACTTTTCTTAAAGAAAAATCTATTTAAAAATGTATAATACACTTTTCTTAAAGAAAAATCTATTTAAAAACGTACAATACACTTTTCTTAAGGCTGTATTCGGTTAATGCACAAGAATACGAAATATTTTTTCAGATATAAAAGTGCTCAGACAGTGATATTATATTCTGTCTTCACTATCATGTAAATAATCCCGTATTTTATCATACTACTCATTTTTACCCAAGTTGACATATTTTTTTCTTTTATAAAATGTGTTCCACATTTTTTTTCAATACCGTAACGCTAAATAAGCTATCCCTTTACATGTTAAAGAGAAAAATTAATTATTTATAAGATGTTTAGAAATTTTAAAAACTCTGTGTTTTAAACAAATGAATGAGTTACAATTTCTCAATTTTTTTTTAAAAAATTGAGGCATTTTTCTGTTCTAAAATGTGTTTCTCTCGTTAAGTTTACATTTTCATACATATGGCGAAAACAGCCTTAAAGAAAAACCTAGCAGTTAGTTTATCATATCAAATTCGGCAACACTTATTGGCTTACAATTAGCTTTAACAAAGTCTTTATCTTAAAACCTGTTTTTGTAAAATTACTTTTCTTTAAATAAATTTTCAATAAGAATCATCAGATTATTTTGAAACTTTGCAATTGATTACATTAAGTGTATTCTAATGTGATTTCTGAGAAAACTATTTTCAAAATTTTCATTTCATGGTCTTATATTTTAAAAATCCCATGTATTAGGTCTTCGACTGAATGCCATTTTTTTTTTTTTTTATTTTCTTCTTACTTGTGGTAAAATCCTGTAGGGAAAATGCTCTTGAAAATTCTATGGGTTTTTTCTTATAGGTTTTAAAGCTCTTTTAAAAGGAATTCTGAGATATCTTGATAAAAAATTCATCCTTTTTTATTTTTGAAAAATTGCACCGATATATAACTACAGTTCTACTTCGACTTTTCAAATGTCGTCGATTCCTCTTTTGAGTGAGTAATCGAATTTCCACAACTCGGTGACTCATTCCTGTTCGAACGTATCTCGCGGAATTACCGCTTAGCCCTAATAATTTATTTTGGGTTATTTGTTTCTTATCAGTGGAGGTTTTTTTTATTACATTTTGCAGCAGTTATATCGATTATATCTACTCAGATTTGAGAGACGACTATGTCATTCAAACGAAGTACAACTGCACTAAACAAGAAAAGAAAAACTTTACCTTTGGAATGTTAACTTAAAATTATAAAAGACTTGGATAAAAAAAATCAAAATTTGTGAATTAGCAAACAAGTATAATATAATGGTCAGAGAAGTTATAAAAAGTAAAGAAAAATTCTACAAAACGTGAAAAATTGTCAGTCTTTAAATTCACCCATCGTTCGTAAACGTCACGGTGAAAATGAAACTATGTTAAAATGATGATGCTATAATCAAGTAAGTGTCCTGTTGATCCGAGCTCTCAAGCTGAGCAGATTTCTGAGAGTGAAAGAGAGGAGGCTGGAGAAACGATTCAAAATGAAGACGTTAAGTTGAGCTGATTGGAAAGTCGTTGTTCATTGCAGAAAGTAAACAGGCTGCTTCTTATAATCCAGAGATAGATGAAACCCCCAAACAATATCCAATGGCCAAAGATCGATTCCAATGAAGGTTGGTGCAAATCTCTCTTACCTCAGAAAATTAGAGCATTGAGAAAAATAAGTCTAAAGCTGACTTGCCTGTCATTTGGAAATCAAGTCATAAAGCTTCTCTTTTTGAGGACTAGTTGGGTCACATCATTTCATACTTGAAGTAGAACGTCATTGCCAATCGAAACAGATTCCAGTCAAGAGTGATGCTAATAATCAACCATGTCATCCCCTTGTAACTTTAATTGGGATTCACACGTAAAAGCTAAATTTTTGCCACCGAATACAATCTGTTGGTTTCAACCGATGAATCAAGGAGTCATCAAGACATTCAAAGCTTATTATATGAGATGATCATTTTCACATCTGCATAAAGCTTTGAGACAAAACAACGAGCTCTCTGTTAAAGACTTTTGGCAACAATTTAATGTTTTAAATGCAGTGAGAATCTGAAATCAAGTTTCACACAAAAAAATATCTTTAAAGGCACTGTATTCGTTTTTTTTTCATCACTGAAACTCAAGCGGAATCAGTGCTAGAGCCCAAAGAAATGGGTAATATGATTGAAGAAGTTGTCGATCTTCCCAGGCAAATAAATTTAGACGTGAATTGTGATGACGTTCAAGAACTACTGTATTCCCTCAATCAGGAGCTGATAATGGATGAGCTCATTGAAATGCATGAGCAAAAGCAAGACAGTGAAAAACTTGAGTCTTCAGACCCAATTCAATCAGAAGAGCGAATGTTAGTAGGGAATTTTTTTTTGACACAGAGAGAGAGAGAGAGAAGGCCTCGGCTTAGTTGAAAATGAGTTACAAACTTTAGAAAATATAGACTCCAACGAAGAACGTATTTTTACTTCAAAACAAGGAATAAAAAAAATTATAACCATACAACGAGAAAATTTTGAGTGAGAAAAAAAACCTTTGAGCCGGCAGAGTACTTTGTTAGATTTTATGAAACCTTCTATATCAAAATAACTTCGGTTTGTGCGATTTTGTATTTGTGTTATCGAAGTTTTTGTAATTTTTTTCTATATTATTATTTTCTTTCGTCTCCAGCCTCAACTAAGAATATTTTGTGCGAAATCATAATCCCCCGACTTACGCGGTTATCACTCAGTTGTTGTTGTCCATGAGGTGCAGATTAATAAAAAAAGAATCTTTAGATCGCTCCGAAGTTGTCGAAGCGGCAACCTCAACAGCCTTTTTTTACTCAGTCCCCTCTAACGCGTAACTTTTACGTATTACTGTATTAAAGAGATAATTAAATCACACACATAAGTTAATGCTGATCGAAATTAAATTGAAAAATAATATTTAAGAGGTTTTAATTACTATTCTGCAAAGAAAGCACTTCAAACATATATTTCCGGACACCTTAAGGTATATACAATGAAATTATTAAAACACTCGTTCACACACACACACTGAATTCAGTTAACAGAAAAGATTATCTCAAAGGATTGAAACAACGTAGGATGGTACTCACGTTGTGCCCAAAGCAAACCCATTTCGTGAAGTTCGATAATACGGCCACGTTCCCTGGTCATTAACTGATAGTATTAAGTTCTTCGACGTCTCAGAGGTATTTTTTAAGCTTCGAGAGTCGCAAAACCTCAGATTCTGTTGAAGAGAAGGGAAAGTGTACTGGCCTTTAGTCAGAATATGAGTAACACGTGATCAGAGGTGTGCGCAAATGAAATCTTATGCATATCCGTCTCACCACTATCGCTCCTTAAATTTTCATGACATTGCGTGCATTATTTCTTGGTGTTGCAATTTCATTTTTAAGAAGTGTAACTCAAGTGATGAAGAGGACTAGTGATCACTCTTCTAATTTTATACCGGCTGCTGTAGCCGAGTGATCATGGCTGCGAACACGATGTCCAGTCACGAGTTCAGGTGCCACTTACCTTATAGATTGGATGATGCATGTTAAACCTATGTAGGCTAAAAGTCCTCTTGTTGGAGAGGTATGGAAAAATAGCAGTCAAACCACACACAGACAGAAAAACAAAACTTATTGTATGGATTTTCCTCCATTTCATTTTATAGTCGAACCTCTTTATTTGACATTCTTACACCTCAGCGGTACTCCAACCAAATTCTACGCCTCAATGTGTCCTTTCACTGACCCCTGGGCTTATATTGTCACGGGTCTATTCGGATTCTTTAACAGTCCTCTTAAAATTTGATCTATTGAAAGCCTTCCTTCGAAGAAGATGTGATTATGTAAATTAAGACTTGTATAGAAATATTAAACTTTCGAGTTAAAGAGAGAGAGGTTATAGACTACTACGGCAGGTAGTGATGGATTGAACGTCAAGTGAGGCGTAGATACTTCGTAGCTGATTATTGTAATATTAAATTTGACTATTTGTAAATTAGGAATCAGATGAAGTCAGTAAGAATTAGAAGATATTGCCTAGACGTAAGTGATCTGATTATATTTAAAGTCTTCTCGTATCTTGTCTACCTCGCTATTGTTTTCCGTATTTAGTATTTGGATGCATCTCTTAACTTTGGTTAATAGAATTTGTGTTGTTGTTTGCATCTGAGAATAAATTGAAGTTACATTGATTATGGCTAATTTTCCTTCCTACCCCCTCCCCAACACACACAGACTAAGAGATGACTTAGTTCATCCCTTACAACATTTCAGTAAAACTGTTCCCTTTAGCACAAGGCACGTCATTCTATTGCTTGTATTCATACTTCTTCAACACTTCCCTGACCGGTACCATTGCCAGATCTCTTCCCAATAAAGCAATCATTTTTAAGGAGTGTAACTCAAGTGATGAAGAGAACTAGTGATCACTCTTCTAATTTTATATTGGCTGTTGTAGCCGAGTGATCATGGCTGTGAACACGTCGTCAGCGTTGTCGAGTTGAAGTCCGGGTGCCACTGAAGACCTACCTTATAGATGGGAGGATGCATGTTAAATCTATGTATGCTCAAAGTCCTTACGTTGGTGAGGTGTAGAAAAATATATATAGCAGTAAAGCCACACAAACACAAGTTCAAAAGTTTTTGTATCGATTTCTCTCCCAAACCCCTTTATTTGACATTCGTGACATTCTTACACCTCCCTTGGAGGAGATTCTACGCCTCGATGTGTAGCCTTTCCTTTCACTGACTTCTGGGCTTAGATTCTCAGTAAAACTATTCCCTTTCGCTCAAGGCACGTCATTCTATTGCTTCTTCAACACTTTCTTGACCGGAACGGTTGCCAGTACAATAAAGCACTTTTGGATTGTGGCGTCTCCGACCATCTCTGGATCGCGCAGATCTAACTTCACAATTGAAAGCAAGCGATTGAGTAGGAGGATATCTACTAACGAGTCAATGCGGAACCGGATAGCCGTTTGCATTAGGGCCAGAACTGTGTTAATTGCATTATTGATTTTTTCCCCTTGTAGTTTTATTTCCCCCAGAATAAAATATTCAATTCTTATGGAGCTGTTAACATTTCGTTCTCGACCTTCGTATACATAGAAAGGAGAAAGGCGACTCACTCATTCACTAATCACTGTATCTCCGGAGCTATAAGACCTACAGACTCGAAATTTTGTAGGCATAGTCCTTTAATGGGGTAGAGATCCACCGAGAACGAATTTTGCAAAAATTGATTCCCAAAGGGCATTTCGAGGGCTTAAGGGGCGTTATAAATAATAATTCCTGCGTTTTTGAGTTATTTAGAAGTACAGACTTGAAATTTGGTAGACATATTCTTTTCATGGAGTGAGGTCCATTAGGAACGAGTCTTGCAAAAATCGATGCTCAAGGACTGGTTTTTAAGAGTTAAAGGGCGTTATAATTACTCACGTTTTTGAACTATTAGACAGACGTGAGATTTGGCTGCTATGTTCCTTTCAAGGAGTAGAGATCCGCTCAGAACGACTTTTTTGCAAAAAGTGACCCCAAAAGAAGGGCTGTGAAGGGTTAAGAGGCGTTATAAGCATTCACATTTATTTACTATTACATATACAAGCTTGAAATTTGACGGCCAAGTTCCTTTCATGGAGTAGAGATTGGCTAAGAAGGAGTTTTGCGAAAATAAATCCCCAAGGGGGTTGCGAAGGGTTAAGGGGCGTTACAGATTAAAAAATTTCTGTTTTCTAATTAAAAATCTCAAGTACTTGAAATTTGGTAAGCATGTTTCTTTTGTTAGATTTAAATCCGCTAAGAACGAGTCTTATGGAAATTGACTCTCGAAGTGGGTAACGGGGTAGAAGCGGACATGATCTTAAAAATAGATACTTTTATTTTATATTGGACACTTTATGAGTGATTTACAACTGTATTGTATAACCCTGCAAGCAATTTTTAAACCTAATTCTTAATCGTATAAGATTATTCAAAATGATTTATCTTAAGTCGGAGCTCCTTATGTAACAGTCCTTCTCGAACTATCAAGACAGCAGCTACAATACAATAGCTCGGTACAATTCCAATGCTATTTCCTTCCCCAACTCCCGGTGGATTCTAAGATGAATATTAATTTCAGGCCGCCCGACTTCCCAGTCGCAATTTTCTTTCTATTATTCCTAGATTTCATGATTAACCTCACACACCCCAACGTCAAGGTTTAAATAGCATATACATTTGCATAAAATTAAATCATCTCTACAGAAAGCGGTTTTTAAACTGTTAAAGAATTAAAGCTAAAGAATAGTTTCCCCGTGAGGATTAGTTGAAGAACCACGAATAGAACCCGTTACAGGCTTATTGATAAAATAATTTCCATTTTTGAACTATAAGACTTAGAAAGAAAATTTGGCAAGCATTTTTATTTTGTTGACTAGAGATCCACTAAAATTGTGTTTTGCGGAAATCCATTTGTGGGGAGACGGTTACGGAAGAGAAACCATAATTCTAAATTTTACTTCCAAGTGCTATTCTTTTTAAATCAAGAGGTGAGTGTTATAAAAATGTTTTTCAATACAATCAAACGCTTAATGCTAGGACTTAGATACCAATGACTTATATATTTTGGGTTGGGTTTTATTAAAACTGACGCTATTCAGAGCCACCTATAGCCCGATCTAACAATCGAAATTTGGTATGAAGACTAATAAAAGAGTCCTATAAATCACCGAGAGGGGTATTTATGGCGCTGTTGCAGCTTATCAGAAAGAAAATTTACGTAAAAATGGATAAGAAAGCAAATGCTTTCATATGCAAAAACCATGTCAGTAATTTGGGCTATGAAACATGTAGACAGCTCTGAAAAATACAGGATGTTTTTTTTTAAAGCTGACACTATTCAGAGCCACCTGTAGATTGATCTAACAATCGAAATTGCAGCGAATTTGTTATACAGACTAATAATGACATAAAAACAAAATTCCGTAAAAAAAAATGTTCCAAAAATCAGATAGGGATATTTATGACGCTGCTATAGCTTACCAAACCGAAAATTTGCATAATACACGGTATTAAAACTAAATGAAATTCTTTACTTTATTACGCGACAAAAACACTAGCAATTTGGGCTATAAAACATGTAGGCAGGTCCGAAAAATTGTATTCTCAGCTCAAGTGAGCCAGCTCCAGTGAATATGCAGCTCGCATTATCTGAATCAGTGCGATGCATTCATGTGACCTTAAAACATGACAAAAGTTACATAAAGGACCTTTATCGCGTAATGCTTTGAAGGCATTAAGAAATTCGAGGAAACAGGGTCATCCCGACAGAGAACACCAACCTGTGTCAGGAAAGAAGATAACAGGTGTGACAACTGTAATCGTCGAGGCAAGTAGCGCTTCAATTAGATATAAATTTTTCCACAATATGGAAAAGTTTGCGGCTCCTCTACCTATCCATACAAAATCAGCCGCTTTCATGGACTCAAACACAGTACTTGTGATAAACAACTGACTTTCGCTCTATCATTTCTGTCCAGTATGGAAGTTGGCAATGGTATCTCGTGGCAAATTCTATGGGGAGATGAGGTCGATAGAATCCTCTATCAGTGCAAGAAACTCCTATGCATCTACCAAAAGTCACCATTTGGTGTGGCTTCACAGCCAAATTCCTCATTGGGCCATTCTTTTTTGAGATTGTCACTCCGACTGGATTAGTAATGTGTACCGTTAATGCAAAAAGAAAGCAAAACATGCTGACTAATTTTGACATTCCACAACTTCAAAGAGAATTTCTCAATGAGATAATCATTAAGCAGAATTAATCACCACCACATACTGGTCTTAAGATACAGCAGCTGTTATGCCATCACTTCACAGATGAAAGAGTCATCAGCCACCGTTTTATAGTTGTACGGTTACCTCGTTTTCCTTACCTAACTTCATGTGACTTTTGGCTCTGGGGTTCCTTGAAATCAAAAGTTTATGTTAGTAGAGTTGCAATCTTAAGTGTTTTAAAGGACAACACATCACAGACAGGATGGAATATTCCACGCAACATGTTGCGTACGGCCGTAAAGAATGTTGTGCAGAAAAATTCAAGTGTGCCTTCTGAGAACGGTGGCTATATTGAATGTAGTTGATAAAGCTTAACATTGTACTGCAATTTTTATGTGTTACTTATTTTTTTACTGTAACACATTTTAGATTATACAACTCCGTAAATACCCTTATCGGCAATCTTTGGAACTAATTTTTTTTAACGGAATCCTACTTCCCTTTGTCATATTTAATCTCCATACCAAGTGTGGTGTTATTTCAATTGTTCAGCTCTGGCTCTGAACAGTGTCAGCTTAAAAAAACAACCTGTACTTTTTGTAGCTGTTTACATGTTTTATAGCCCAAATTACTGACTTGGTTTTCGCATATTAAAGCATTTGCTTTGTTGTGAATTACGGAGTAGGTGGTCTGAGTGGGTGGAGCGTAGTTGTCCCCACGCTCAGACCCCACAGGGTCTATCTCGACGAAAACCATGTGTAACGTATTCTGCCTCGGTCTTAATCTTGTTCTTGGCTTCGGCATACCAGGTGCCGTTGTTTACTAGGATTTTTACCTTGAAAATTAGAATTTTTCTCTCGAATATTTCAGTCTAATATTTTATCTTAATGATTTAATTTTTTAAAGCTCATGAAAGTTTTATTTTATTGAAGTTTATTTAATGTTACGAATAAATCCAGGAAAAGACAATTGATGGGGGCAAGAATTATATTTTATAACACCACACACACCACCAGTATTTATTATACTTTCATATCCATTTTTATGTAAATTTTCGTTTTGGAAAGCTACAACAGCACCATAAATACCTCTCTCGGTGATCTATAGAACTATTTTTTCCGTGTAATTTTACTTTCCATATTATTATTAGCTTCCATACCACCTTTCGATTGTTCGATAGGGCTACAGGTGGCTATGAATAGTGTCAGTTTAAAAGAAATCCCCCTGTATATATAACAGGGGTCGGCAACCTATGGCACATGGAGCAATTCTCAGTGGCACTCTGCACTAGTCAACAAATTCGCCAATTTTTTCGTGGAGCGGAGTTGATAAATATGTAATGAATATTATTTTATAAATAGCTATAGAACTATGGCACATACGAAAAAATCTGAAAAACAACTCGAAAGATAAATTTATAGCTATTCTGTAAATTACTAAATGTGATTGCTGGAGAAATTTAATTGTTTCAAGAGAGAAAATTGTATGAACTCACTCTGCTTTCCGCTTTTGGTTCTAAGTAAAAAAAATGTTCCTTACGTGAAAAGTATTTCGAGTCCGTAAAGAAATGTTTGAACAACTGAATATTCGTGTCCAAGTGAAAGAAACCCATTGTACTTGTGTTTTTGCGATACGAAAGAAGGGTGGTGCAAGTACTAGGTTTACATTAAAATTTTTATAATGATCAAGTTTTCCCTTCATTTTATAAAAATAATGAAGGAAAATACTTATATTTTATGTAATCTTTTTCTTATTTTAATATAAATAGGTTGTAAAATACATAATATATGTGCAGTTTTATTTTTTTTAAAATTTTTGTTGTAGAAATAGTTATGTTTTTTATGTTAAGAATATATTGAAATAATGCAAGATTAATATATAATCAAACTGTAAATCTGTATTATTGACCTCTATTCTCAAACTCGGCATGCATTATCGCGGAAATGGAATTGTTTAAAAAATGTCCTGCTGCGTCGCACGCTGAATCCTATTGGTAGACTGGTTTGGCACGCCACAGCTAAAAGGTTGCCTACCCCTGATATATAAAGTAAAAGTAGGACAACGAAACGGGCAGGTAACGGCTAGTGTCTCTCAGATTTTCGTCACAAACAAGTATTCGGATAACTTCTTCTTGGCTTTTTAGCGCATTTTTCACGTAGTGGAACAAAAGCGCTATTAGGACGCAAATTTCGTCTTCGTTCCATATTTTGTCGTACCTTTTTCTCAGCCAATAAGCAACCAATTAACCTCGGGTTTTCGGCATTTGGTCGCATTTGTGCCCTAGATGAGCCGAATCATATTTAAATTTCCCCATAGTTTTCCCTAATTTTCCTGAATTTCGCTAGTTTATAACAAAATTTTCTCAAATTTTATCTGGTAAATTTGTTTGCAAAAAGTTTTTTAAAAAAATCTACCTGCATTTTTATGCCTAGACAAGGAGTTAAGTCACCTTGTCCGGGCTTTTGTAGCTTCTGTAAAAAAAAATTTTTTGCTTTTTTATAGTGCTGATACAGATTTGTGTCATTATTTTTTTTCCAGCTCAATAGTAGTACATTTAGAGGAGTGGTACAGTACACACTACTTTCTGTTAGTAAAAAGTTCATTAGTTGCATTATTGTAAAATACAACATGTGAAAAACGCGCTAAAATTACTTTGCCATGCCAATGATTGATATCTTGTTATGTTATAATGTATAATTGCGAATAAATTATCTTAAAATTATAAAAGCAATCTAGCTGGAACTATTTTTTTTACAGTTATTGAATTTGAATGAATTGTTACTATTTTGATGAAACAAAATTTAAGGCAGGAAGTTTTTTTTAAGTCTAATACTTTACTATTTATCTTGGTATCTTATGATTTTTTTTCACACACACATTTCATATTTTTGTCATTCACAAACAAACAAAAAATGTTTTATAAGAAATCTTTTCAATCAAACTGTAATATATTTTAGCAAAGTAGGTTTTAAAAATCAATCTCTACGCGAATGACTAGCTTAAATAAATGTATTAATACGACTAAAGAAAAGAAAAGAAAATAAGGGTAATCATATAAGTAAATCATTTTTAAAGTATATAATTTCGGAAAACACATAATTTAGTGAGTCGCAGGAATTCAAAGATCTTATAATTTAAACAATAAATCTTATGGCGCACATACAATCGACGCATTATACACAAACATACATTTCGAGTAATTTATCATTTCTCTCACAGATTTTACTAACTTTATGGATATGTTCAAAATCAAGCCTTCACTTTAGAATCTTGATGCGTCATTCAAATTTATCCACTCGATAAAACATATACACCACAGATTGTGTTAAGTTAGCAATAAAGCGAGCTGAGGATATATAAAGAAATGAGAAAATCTTGTTTATATTCGAAATTCAAGCGAAATTCAGTCAAAGCATTCCAAAATTATCAAGTGTGTAAACGTCATGTATTTCAGCATTGCTACGAATGAAATTCAACTGAATTTAGGCCTACTGTTGTTGAAAGGAAAACCGCTTCACTTTTTATTTCTAATGGTTTGTTTTGTTGATTTTTGCTCTCTCGAACAGTGTTCCCTTTCATAAAGTGGCCCTTTTTCCTGATTGGTTAATGTTTAATACAGAGGTAGAACATTTATCAAAAACTTTCGCCACTTAAATAAAATACCAAAATAATTGTGGAGAGAAAAGAAAAAACGTCCAACAAAGTAAAGGATTTGATATAAGACAACAAAAAAAAAATACTAAATGACTTAAGACTGATGACGGAGCAAAGGAGTTGACTAAAGATAATGAAGAATAGTTTTTTTTTTCCCTTCTATTGTACCAGAAATAAACCCTGATTACAAAATATTAACTTTAATTTTCAAAAAAAAAATAACTGATTTACTGAGCTTCTATTGAATTTGGATTATGAAATGCCATTTCATTACAGATAAGTATTTTTTGACAAGAAATGTGAAACCTTTTTTGAAATGATAGAGAAATTTTATTTTTCGTCGCAAGGCAAGAATCATCAGTTAGATTTTTATACAATTAATCTTCCTATTTCAAAAAGGATATGAACATTTTCTTCCTCACATTCAAAAATTTAGAATTTTTTTCATTACTTAGAAAGATAATTTTGAAAATATAATATATTAAAGATTTGGCGCATTTGCATAATTATTTTAAAGTATTGATAAATCCAGCAAAAAAAAATCTGCATTCTTTTTTCAGGTAAAAAATAAACCACAAGCGTTCTGTATACAAGAACTACAATCAGACTCCTATTTAACGAATTTGTGATTTAATGAATTTTTCTCTTTCCACGATTAAAATGAAGGCAAAAAAAAACCCTAACAAGTAATAAACCCTGAATAAACGAATTATTTCAGCAGTTGAAAAAAAAATTTATTAGTTTATATTAGAAAAAAATTGGATTTTTTTTTCAAATGACATAGCGCAAACTTGGAAAATATGAGCACCAAAACTTAATTTAAAATGTACTATACTAAAACACTTTCCATTTTTCCGAAATTAAAATATTTCAAGCGTTGGAATATGGTCCTTCAAATGGTATATGAACAAACCTCTAACTATTGTTTCTATGTGTATAAAGAAGCTGCGAATCAAATTCTGCGGTTGCCCATATTTGACTAATACCTTAGATAATATGAGAAGAATTGCCGGAAATGTGGACAGGGTTCCATTATAAAAAAATAAGAGAAGCTGTCGTCTCTACATTTACTTATTCCAAACAGAAATATATTTTTACACAATTTACATGCTTGGCAAATGATAAGAAGTAAAATTAAAATTTTGTTATTAAACAAATTGTATCACAAAGAAAATGTCCAAGTTTTTATCTATAAATTAAAAATAATTGAATGGTGAAAATCAGATGAACTATAAATTAACACAAATTATTACAAAGAAAAACAACACTTAATGAGGACTTGCACTTGCATCACATACGCTACACTCATTACAATACCTCTAACTCGACTCATTCCACTTGAAACAAGACACATAAGCAAGAGCCACAATATTGCCCTCATTCTCTGCCCTATTGTTCTTGATTTTCATGATAATAATTAACACCCCAAACAGGACAAATGTAGGATGCATTGTGTTTGCTGCCGCTCTGCGTTTTTCCCCTACACCTTCTATACGACTTCCGTTGGCAACTCTCTTCGTAGAACAACTAGTCTGCTCTCTTGCAATGTTCTTAAGTCTTCCACGATTTCCACAGGTTGTTTTCAGGGTTGGAATTGGACTCAGCTCTTCCAAAAATGATGCTGCTAATTACGAGAATGCCGTAGTGACATTAGATGCGCTATGTGCTGCTTAACTTGGCCTAATAAGGAAGAGGTTTATAGAACTACCCATGAATGCTGCAGAGACATTGTTCAATAGATGGCATTACTGCTGTCGAAGGGAGACAGAACGATACCAACCGCCAACGGATACTACACTCACATAAGAATACAGACAATTATATGTTTTATGTAAAATGAATTAAATTTACGTCTTAAAACTTAAGGTAACTAAAATATAACGACAACAATTTGAAATATCAGGTAGCTGTACTTACAAAATAAATGATCAGTTTACACTTCTGTTTGTGAACAGCACACCACCACCAATAAATCGCCATGACGCTTGAGCATTGCCAACGCCACAGTGCGAATACACCAACTCAAAACTGTACATATAATAAGGGTATTTGCTTAAATGTGCCCATATTACCTTAGTGCACATATTTGCCAAGTTTACCCTATCCTTTTTGTGCGGAACAGAAAAAGACTTTCTTCGTAAGTAGCAAATTTCATTGGGAAATGGCCATTGTTAGACTTAACAGGTACAGATGAATGATGAGGGTAACCTATAGTGTAAGTTTTGAGTAGGACAGGAAGTTCCTTTTCTATCTCATCCCAAGCCTCAACGCAGGAGATATTTTCTTATGATTATGATACATTTGATGACTTACTGCCTAGCTGTGCAACTGAAGTTAAGGAAATTGTTGTTTATTTGGAACCAATGTGTGAATAGAGATCCTATTGCAGAAATCGATACCGAAACTCCTGTCAAAACTGTTACATTTTCAAATGTTTTACATTGTTTATAGAAACTACGAAAGTACATCTCTTTCTTATGAAATAGGATGTAAATGGTGCAGTATTTTCTTCTCTGCATAGAGCCGAAAAAGAACTCTTTCGAGTCAGGAATCAAAAAGATTTTCAAATACCTATTAGTCGGTAGTTTGAAATTCCCAATTAACTGCTATTGAATAAAAAGTGTGCAATTTTCTCGCTATGGATATTTTTTTGTGTAGTTACTAATAGAATTTCCAAAAGGTAAATGTAAAAAATTTGTATTTTGCTTGAACCCGGTTATAACGAATAACCCTGAATTTGTGAACAAAATGTTCTTTCCCGATGAATCCGTTAAATTGGGGTCCGACTGTATATACAAATGTATTATAATTTTTTTTTATAAATAAGGAATAGGCTCATTTGTGTGCGAAAAGTTAAAAAAAAAGTCTTATTTATCTTGCTTCAAAAATATTCTACAGCATTGTCCTCAAACAGTAAATTACAATGGGTTTACAATCTCTTTCTAGTAACTAATTCGAATATGACTTGTTGGTTTAAGCTGAGACATATTTCAATACTTTATTCTAACAGCCGCATAATTGAATCCAAAAACTGGCGTTCATGAGGGCACAACGCGCCGCCGTATATGAGATCTTTATTTTTAATGCCACCATCTCCTTTTCTTGTACCCAGAGCAAACAGAGTCGTAAATATAAGAGATGAGCATAGTTCCCATCGCTCCCTAGAAGTACAATCAATGCTATAGTGGCCTACCTTTGCGCGACGAGAGCAGGTTGGTTGGAAGCGGTAGACTGTTTTGAAAGTAACAAAGCGGATTTGGAATGTTCTGTCTAAACAGACAGTTCAGATAAGCAGCTTTAACGCATTGTGGTAATTCTAGTGACGTAAAAGCCAAAAGATGAGGTACTTCGTAATGAGCACTTGTCCATCTCACCTATTTGACGTTCACCGAACTTCACAGACCCTTTGATGATGCATATTTTCCAATATTTCATTGATCGATACCCAGCAAACCCGCTTCTGAAATTACTCCTCTAGAAAAGCTTAAGATAGTATGAACAGAGACGGATTAAGCGGGTGCCGGACCTGGTGGCCCCAAATTTGATGGATCCCAGTTATAAAATTAACGTGCAACAAAAAAATGTTGAATCGATATTGCAACACTGATTATTTCCCCGGATTTGAGTCAAGTTGCAACGCTAGCTATGTTTCATTCATACATCCGTATTGATGCAATCTATAAAATTTTCGCATGCGTTATTTTTTATTTATTTTTGCACAAATTTCATATTGAACAAAGGAATACTATTCAAGTCGAACAAATTTGTTTTTAGTTCACAGCCGTGCTTAGTTACACTTGGATACATTTTACACAGATGGGAAAAATTCCCAACACCAAGAAAAAATCAATGCCAACTAATGAAACTTCACCAATGTTATCTGCATATTTAATCAATTAAATATGTATAGATAGCATATTTAATTGATTAAAGCTTCAAGATCACAGGTTGATTAATGTAAGCGCGAGAAGAGCCATTTCAAATGTGAAGTGATGATACATTAAAGACCGGTATAATCGCCAGAATTTTAACCGCAAGCATGCAAACGTGCATACAATGTGTCGTACAAGTACCGGATGCTTGTGGGATTGAATTGCATGCCTGTTGCTCTTAGTCGGTCAATATAAAGTTGTTTAATTCTGGTTTTGGATGAAGCTGTCCTAGGCACATCCAATTATATATTATTCGTGCTCGATTGGAGAAAGATCTGGTGATCTAGCAAGTCAACGTAACACTTTGACATCTTATAGAGCACGTTGGGTTACAACAGAGTATGCGGGAGCCCGTTATCCTGTTGGAAAACGCCTCTTGAATGATGTTTATAAATGGCAGTGCAACAGTTTGAATCGCCAGACTGTTGCAGTCAGTTTTTGATTTTGCTCCTACAATTAAAATAAATTGCTCGCATTAGACCAAAACTCTAAGTGCACACCCAGTGTATCTAGGCCATAGAAAGATTATTTGCAGGTGCTGACCTGGACTTCTTCTAATCAATGTACAGCCATCACTGCAGTGGCGTAATGTTACACCCCATCATCCCCGCTCCGTAAGGGGTGGGGCAGGATTCTGGGAGGCCTATAGCTTGATTGACTCCAAGTACGGCTTGGGACCCAAAATATGACTTTTCAGGAGACCCTTAATATTCTAGGTTCAGCTACTGTATCACTGGTACCAAGATAGAAACAGCTTTGATCGGAGAGCACAACACATTGCCACTCCGTAACCAATGATCTCTATCGTGACATCACTGAAGTCACAAATGTAAGTGATTTGGAGCTAATAGTATGAACGCTACAGGGCGTCTGGTTGGGAGCTATTTCTCAAATGATTTATTTGTTGCAGTTCAGTGTGTCACTCTGGTGCCGCAAAAAACTGCAATTTCTGCTGTAGATGCACTACGATGTTCCCCAGCCATTGATGAATACGGCGTTCTTCTCTATCAGTGTGACCCAGGTGCGGTTGGATAATAGTTTTCTTGAGGTAGTGCCTTCCCAGGGCTACAGCTGGCAAAAATCATGCACAGTGGATACATTCCTTTCAAATCTTTCTGCAACATCATGGGAAAAAAATCACTCTTTTTTTAGCTCTATCATACTACCTCGTTCAATCTCAGTGTGTTGTCGATACTAGCTTCTTCGTCTTCTTAAAATTATTCTGGACAAACATCAACATACTAATTCAAATCTCAAAGATAAATAACTCTTACCGACTTTATGGCGCGTATTTAAAGTACCCTGATTCGGGATGTTCAAAGTGGAGCAACTAGCGTTCATTTATGCGCTTAACGCGAAATTTGAATCAAAGTCATCTTTCACATGTACAAACACACCTACAAAATTTCGTTCACCTAGCATAACTTTTTCTTGGGGTTGGGATTTTTATTTCCATCAGCGTATTCTACTGACAAATATAAATGAACAAAAGGGTTATTTGATAAAATATATGTCTAGTTCAAAGCAAACAATTTCAAGCTAGTTGAATTTAGACCTTAATAGCAGGATAAAGATTTAAAAAGCAGCCCTGGTTGAAATCCGTGGTATGAATGGGGGGAGGGAGACCACAACACTGGAGGAAACTCCCCTTTTGAAAAAGATGGGAAAATATAAAACTTCCCTAATGACCATGATTTCGAAAATTTACTCTAGAGAATAAATGTTACAAGCAAATCATTGCAATCAGGGACGTTTTAAGGCTTGGACCAAGTGGTCTTGGGCCCATGGCCTCTCCCTCGATGGGAGCCTTGTTCCGTTCTCGACTGTATCTTAATAAGATCATGATCCAGATAATTTTAATTGTTCAAATATTATTTCCGTATATATTCTCCGAAAAACAGGGAATTTCAAATTGCTTACAGTCAACTGGTAAGACTGTATTAGTATGTGATGATCGTTGTCCATGTCTAGGCCTGTGACTAATACCATAAACAATCATTCAACTCATTTAGTCGGAATGTGGCCATCGGTTGAGTAGGTTTGTGCCTAGGTTTTTGAGATTGAAATTACCATTTGACCAAGTATTTGACAATGCATGCTATATGCTGTCTACTTTTATAGATATCAGGTAGGGCCTACTCTTGCATAAGGACAAACGGCCCCAAAAAATCTTAAGATTTCTCTGGGCCCATGGCCTCAAAGAGTCTTAAGATGTCTCTGATTGCAATCAGTTGAATGTGAATTATTAAAAAGGATATAGTCTATTAAAATCTCTGGAAAAATATGTCCAGAATTTCAGAAATGAAATGCAAAAGTGGAACAAGAAGCAACTGATCTATTAGGGCTCTTGTTTGAAGAGGAAGCTGGACAAGCTAGCAGGCAGCAAAAGAGAAAAATTATTTTCAGTGAAAGTAAAGAAGCCGGTCGTGGATTTTTGAATGAAAGGAAAATTTCATCATGAATTCATTTTATGCCATATGCGATAGGACAAAAGATGAACTATCCCGAAGAGTTGAAACTGTTAAGAACACTTTACTCTTTATTTTATGGCGAGAGATAGATTATTACTGAAATTAAGAAGAAGGCTACATAAAAAGTAAAGGACATTTACAAAAACGATATTGAATCTTTTAATTTTGACGATGAATCGGATAAGTTTTTACTATTTTTAAAACAAAACTAAAAAGATATAATGAAACCCCACTAAAACTTCATCGAGTTGCAAGAGAAATTGCCTCAACATCCCTATGTAGAGATGCTTCTGAAAATATTTTTAACAATACTGATATCACAAATGTAATCAGGTAGGAGATCTTTTTCAGTTTTAAAGCGCGTTAAAACTTATGTAAGAAGTACTATTGGAGAAGACAAATTGAACAAGGCCATATTATCTATATAAAACAAGATATTTTGAACAAAGGATGAACAGCAAAAATAATTGATGAGTTTGCCAAAAACAAAAAAGGTATATTGCAAAAAACTGTAAGATCTTTTGTAAGGTTTTTAGATTATTTTTTTGATAAATACAGTTAACGTTTTTCTTGAGCCGTTATTATCAGCAATACATTTTATTTTGAATATTTAAAGTCAGCGAATCTTTTCACTGTTTTAGTTTTTTAACTTTTGAGCCCATGGGCCTCAAACCTTTTACCACCAGGGACCTACCTGCAACTAGCATCTTTCGAATATTCATCACGAGCCCTACACCGCTCGTATTAGCTTTATTTATAAGGAAGGGAGAGAAATGTTATTAAAAGAATCTTGTTTATTCTATACCAAGAAACGAGTCACAGAAAATACCCACTGTGGGAGTAGATGATGCACTTAGGCTTCTGTCAGAGCACAAAAAATTCACTGGAAGTAAAGGGAATACATTGTTTCCATAACAGGAGACAAAGTGCATATCCCTTTTGTGTTCTCCTTAGTGGCAAAATACACGGATTCCTTCCAGGGACATCGGTCCCTTTACTTTACTTACTCGGGAGAATCAAGCCTACCCAAGGGGTTTCGAGCTGTGAATCGACCCTCCGAAATGTAACTTTATTAAGGAAAACAAAAAAAGTGTACAAAGTGGTCCCGAAGGAGGGACCCTCCCCACAAAATTCTTGAGAAAAAGGGGGGAAATACAGATGGAAAGCTTTACAATTTTGTATAACATTGCAAATACAAAAAAAAAAAAACACACACACACACAAACACAACACAAACACCGACGCTGTCTAACTAATGAGACAGGAAAGACATGAAAAAAGTAATAAGAGAAGCAGGGAAACCCCTCCTAAAAGGGAGTTCGAGAAAGGGGAAGAAAAAGATAGCGGTGGTCCAGACATTTTTTTTTTTTTGTTATATTTTGGAAAGAGCAATAATGGCCGGTTCAGGAGCGGCAGTAGAGTGGGATCCTGGAAGACGTCCCAAAAGACGCAGGGGGGTGCCAAAGGGGAGGCACCATATCCAATGACCTCCCCTCTCCAAAAGCTTTGCACCCCAAGGCAATGAAAACAACAGAGAGCGAATGCAAACCAGTCATTCAAAAAAGGAGAAAGGGGGAGGGCAGGGAGACATTGGCCATATGACGAGATCCAGCAAATGGTCGGGAGAAAACCAAATTAATTTTTTGAAAAAAAAAATGAAAAATGAAAAGGAATAGCAAGAGGAAGGCCAAGAAACAGGAAAAGGAGGGCTTAAGATAGCCTATCACAAATGGAATTTGAAATCACAAAGCAAGAAATTAATTTATTGTGGATAGTGCGATTATTAGTAACAGAGTTAACCCAAGGGGAAAGAGCATTTGGATTGGGATTAACAAGATGATGATCGGCAGTGAAGGGACAGTGGAAAACGTAATGGTCGGCGTCCCCGGGCGACCCACAAATGCAATTTGGAGAGGAAAGAAGATTGAACCTGTGCAAGTAAGCGGGGAAAGGGCCATGATTAGTTAGAAAAATGGACCAGATATTTAGAAATTGGAGGAATGTTAAAGTTAGGATGTTTAAAAAAGCGTTTGACCCTAAGCCCTGTATTGCAATCATTCCAATAGGAGGTCCAAGACTCTAGGACAAATTTATTTAAGGAACTAGAGAGATAGGAGCGAGGAGCAGGGACCGAAAACACTTCACCATCATAAACAGCCTTTTTTGCGCAAAAATCGGCGTAATCATTATAGATGTTATTGTTATGAGCTTTGACCCAATAAAGATTGTAATAGTTCCGGAATTGAAACAATTTAAGTTTAATAGAATTGAGATAGCTAGATTTATTTATAAGATTATTAAGAAAGAGAATAGAGGAGAAACTATCAGTATAAATGTGAATTTTAGTATTATGATGAACTGCCCAACAGACAGAGAGGCCGATGGCAGAGAACTCTGCCTGAAAAACAGAATTGAAATTTTGAATTTTAAAAAGATACGTTTTAAAGGGAAAGCCCCGATAAAAAATACACACGGCGAAACCAACCTCGGAACCGATTTTGGAACCGTCAGTGTACACTTCCCACTCAGATGGGCCCTCGAAAGTATTGATAGGGAAGGAAATAAAATCCGGTGGCACCTGATGAAGAGAAATATAAGAGTCCAACTTCGAAGCTGGGATAAGACCTGGAAGGAGATCGTTTCTGTTGTTCCAGGACATCGGTCCCTGGAATTTTCTGACAAAGCACGGCCAAAGCCAAACAGGATATCTCAATATGAAAGAATAACCACCGCCAATCCATTTGCTATCAAGGCTCACAAACTCTAGGCTGTTTTGGCAGAGAGTACCTTACTGACAGAATACACAACTCCTCCTCCCGGACCCTTTCCCCGCAATGGTCCTTCCTACAGGCCAAATAGTATGCCTCACAGGAGAGGCTGGAAGATGTAAACTGATTGATGGAGCACTTGCTCTCATTTAGAGGTCATCTCCTATATTGATAGTTGGGAGTTAAGCATGTACAGATAAGCATGGCATGTTTAAAATTTTTTTAATTAAATAGCAGAAGCCATTGTGTTGTTTACGTTGTAGTGAGTAAGAACAATCTTTATTTACTATTGTTTGGTTCTGTGCTGACTGTACATAGCCCTGTTACCAGGAGTTAACAGGCAGCCAGCTTAGCTGTTTTATTGAAAGGACAGTAGACTCGTTGACCGGGAGAACCCAACACCTAACCCGCCATCCTTTCCAGTAGTGCGAGCCGAATTATGGCGAGTATTTATGTGGCTTTTGGAGTCCAACGAGAGGCTTAGGCAGCGATACTCAACCTGTGGCTCAACGGGTCTTGGTGGTGGCCCGCTCATGGCACCAAGAAATTCAATAATTTAAGAAAAACGTATTAAATATTTTTTGGTGTCTTATACATTGTCTTTAATGGCATTTCGGTAGAAACTTTGTCTTTTAGTGATATTTTTGTCAATAAAGTTTCCTTGCTTACGTGCCCAGACTCATTCCAAAATAATTCAGTAACTTCTTTTTAGTTTTGATATCAGATCCATAAATGTTATTTTCTGCTAAAAATTTGAAGAATCTTAAGTCATTACTTTGTATAGAAACATCTCCTTTGGCCCATTCGTGAATCGTCTCTAGATCATTAGAGCAGCATGCATCTACATAACTGCAGATATTACATCCAGTGGCGTAATGAAGAATATTAGGGCCTCCCTGCAAACTCCGGTTTGGGGCCCTAAGACCAAACAAGTACTTTGATTCAGTCAAGCTTTGGACCCCCTAGAGCCCCCTCCCCCCACAATGAGGGAGTGTACGTTACGCCACTAATTCCATTAAAATTTTTGTCGAACACGTCAACGTTCTTTTTGCTATATGAGGTACTCCACACTTTCGAATCAAATAATTCTCTTACTCAATTCTCATAGTACTTTTACAATGCTTCTCTCAAAGTTAAGGATAAGTCCACTAAGGATATTAATAACTATATTTAAATGCCCTTGTTTTTCCAAGTGCCAACATACGAGACACGTCAATGATTTATTTGAAAGAGAATAATTGACTTTTATGTGAGATTCTACAGCTGATTGACAAGACATTTAAAGATTTTTTTCTAAAACTTTGTTGTTTATCAATAGGTTATGCATGCACTGGGCAAATGATTTTTTTAAAACTGTTGTCGGCATTTTTAGTAAAAAGAAAGTTTCTAAAGTACCATGATGTCTGCTTATGGATATAATGAGGCATTAACTAACTAGCTTCTCTCTCCTTCTCTTGAAAGTTTCTAACTATGGTTCAAAATTACGAGGCTCGTCGCCAACAGTCCTCGTGCAGCTTTATAGTGCACTCGCTCTCTCACTCACTCTTTAAAACCTAAGTAAATAGTTTCATGACTTTCATTACAAGATTTGAATAAAAATTCTATCTTTATAGAGTATCCCATGAAATGGTGCTGTTTGGTAGTAACACAGTGCATCTGATGTTGATATCCCGACACAGAAGGTTGTCGGTCACAAAGTAAAGCTTAGAACTCTTTATATAAATCATCGCCTGAATATCAGTACACTTTAGCGGTACGTCTTGTCTACTACCATCTGCATAGCTGTTAATATGACATTTCCTTTTGTTGAAAAAGAAAAAGGTTATTTCTTTTCTTACTTTATAACATAGGTTCCCAACCTTTTTTGAACTGGCGCCCCCTTTTCTAGTGAACATTTCGATACCACCCTCTCCCACTCAAGAGAAATAAAAGTATACATAATATACATGGTATGAAAACAAGGGTTAAATTTAAAAAAACAATCTATTACAATAGCAATATATTTTATTTTTGATGTGTAACATCTTTTCTCTCGGTAGCTGGAGATTTGTAGGAGTGATTTCGCGAAAAAGGACGGAAATGTGTAACAGGAAGTTGAGGAAGCGCACGCTATTTAATTTGTCCAATCAGCGCGCTTGGTAGTGTCGCAGTGAGGTTGTTTTTTCTCCTTCATTCGGGAGGGGCTCCCCCTTCCCTGCGGTCTACGCAGTGAAATCTTTGTTTTTGATTTGTTTTCACACTTTAGGATCAGAGAAAAAGCTAAGTCCTTTAGCTGGACCTTGTAAAGATATATCCACGTGGGGTTCAACTCTAGTAGCCATCAAGCCGCCAGCCTTTTTTATATTGTTAAATTTAGCATTTCAAAAGATTCTAATTCAAAAACTTGGTTTCGTTTGCGCTTGACTCTAAATCCATTTCGCACATACCAGCAAGTCTTATTAGACTTGACCAAGGATAAACTTGCGATCCTTACGCTCAATTGTCAAAGTCTGACGTTATTTCACAAAATTGTACGTTACTCATGTTATCAGAGACGTGGTTAGATAACGACAAACTTGTTTCGATACCTGACTTTGATTGCTGTGTACAATTTAAACGACCGGGTCACAGAGCAGCTGGTGTTACGATCTATCGCAAATAGAACATCTCACATGTTGTGGCTCCATATGGATATTACTTATCAAACAAGTGGACTGGGTATTGTTAGTCAAGATATTGGGGACATATGTGTAGCAGAATGCTTATTTGAAAATGGACAAACAGTGATTTCGGTGGTCGTATACATTTTTCTGAATCAAATGGTTCAAAAAATTAAAGATTTCCTGCATTTTGTACTTTTACCATATACCGAAGGTGGTTCTGCTCTTTAAAAAAAAAACGATCACTCGCTGCCCATGATTTTGAGTGGTGATTTTAAAGTTAACTTCAGTTTGCTAGAAGCCGAGCCACTCATGGCTTTTTTGAATGATGAACTCAAGCTCGAAATGAACACAAATCGAAATGTTTCGGCAACTAACAGTGGTACTGTTATTGACTATTTTTCAACGGTTTTTAAATACTTTGAAATCCCAAGTATATCTGTCATATTTTAGTTATCATAAGTTAACATTACCGCTCTCCCCCAAATTGAACAAGAATAATTATTTTTGATAAAAAAAAATTGCATTACTCCTTGTGTTAATTAAATGAAATTTTCATTAAAGATATAATTATTCCATAGAAAATTATTTAAAATCATACTCTATTAATTTTTTTCAGGATTTAAGTTGCTATTGCGAATTTACCATAATAACATGTCAGATGTAACGCATCGTATGCGACTACTGTACGGCTCGTTTCTTTTTTTTTTCAAAAGCCCCAATTTTTTTTACTTGCGAATCTGAAATAGCTATTGCCACAAATATATTTAAATGAGTAATATTATATATTTTAGTCATAGATAGAATATATTATTGGAATTGAAACGCTACTGAATTTCTTCATTTAAAAGAGTGGAATAAAAATTTTAGTTTACTTGTTAAAAAGACAGGCAGGGATTTTGATGGTACAAAGTAATTCGCATTAAACTATTGCTTTCAAAATAAATATAAGTTGGCATTTTAAGCCTTTAAAGAATCATACGTTAATTCCTGTTCAACATATTTATTTATATTTCTTGGATAATATACGTAGTAAAATGCAGTGGACAAACAATTTTCCTGCTGCTCACAGACAAAGACAATGCGTGCATTACAGAAATTAAAATGCACTATATCATTCAATTTAATGTAGGTCTGAATGTAATGTAATCTTTAAGTTTTTCATCCACTTCCCGAACAACCGAAATATGTGAATTTTCTTACACATGCGATGTAGAAATGATTTAAATAAATACAATCAACATAAGATAAAAAGTATTAAAGTTTACTTTTGTTAGTACATAATCAGCGTGCTTTTTAAAGACTATATTTGTTAATCTGCCCAAGCCCCTCCGTGTCATCTCAATGCCCCCTAATTTTCTCTGGGTCTTTTACTGCCCCCTGAAAGCCTCAAACGCCTACAAGGGTCGTTATTGCCCATGTTGAGAACCCATGCTTTAGAGGCAAATTGAATGTTTCATCATGGTAGTAAAGTAGTAGAAAAAATCAAGCAGCCTATAACAAAAAGAAAATGACACTCAATTCAAACTAAGTGGTAGTAAGAAATTGTCAATATCGTGATTTAATTTAGAATTTTCATTTACATATAACATTTTCTTTTTGTTCTGAGCTGTTTATGGTACTTTCATCAAAATCAGACCTTCATTTATCTGTTTAAAGTTACTTTTTGGTTTGAATTAAGGCTATAATTTCTACTACGTGTAAAACTTACTTCATATTAATTTATTTTATTTGTGTTTCAATTTATCATATTTAAGAATTTATGTTGAGTTTTGTTTAATCAGAACTGTTTATGGCAATTTCTTTAAAATTAAGTCTTAATTTTTCTGTTTTAAATAACCTTTTAATTTAAATTAATGTCATAATTTCCATTTCACTGTCATGTAGTTTTTTATTTATATTCTGAACTATGCTTTTCTTGCTTATCATTGCAGTGTGCAGTAATTATGTGATACCATGACTCACAAGTCAATTTTTCAGCCAAACAATAATTTGTGAGGCTTTTTATACACAAAATTTTAGATCATAATTACTTATTCATCACGCAAATATCACAATGGATTTTTTTTTACAACCAATGAAATTTCACTTTTCATGTCATGACCAATTTGCTAAAAAAAAAATCTGTTAGAAAAGCTTTATTGCTTTTCTTTCTTCATGGGCAAATTCCAAATATTCCTTATCGTAACAAAAAAAGTAGAAAAACCTAGCTAACAGCATAAGTTAGAATTAAGTTTAAATCAGTTGCTATTAATGGATTGAAAATATTAAATAACTACCCACCATCACTGTCAGTAACTGGTATTAATCAGATTTTTTGGCATGTTCTCTACATGTTACTATACAGTACATGAACTTTATAACCAAAAAGTACTAATCTTTTGTTCTCATGGAAAGACAGTTAACATTATTTATCAAGATCTTCACTGAAACTATGGATTTGATTAAAGGCACATCAAATTAATTTTCTTTGGGACTTTAAAATTCAGTGTTAATGCAATTTTTTGTCATATGGCATCACTGTGTGTGTGTGTCCTTCTGACAATGTTAACTTCATGCAGTTTTTTTGGAAATTATATATATACATTTACACTTTTACATATAGATACATTGATGTAACAATTCCTGCCATTGGAAAAAAAAGGTTATTACTTTTATGTCGGTAATATTGTGAAGATAATGTTTCCTATTTATATGATAAAGCAGAATTTGGAATATTTTTTGTGTATTACTGTGCTTATGGGCCCTATGGCTGATAAGTACTCATCCTTGTTTCAAATGAAAAAATCAGAAGAAAAAAAAATTTTTTAACTATTTGCTGATATTATGAGGTACACCTTAAAACAATATTCTTGCACTTTTTTTTTATTCTATTAAATTCAATGTTGACCAGATTTTCCGAAATATAGCAACATGTTTTAACTTTGCTTCTGACAATCTTTAAATATATAAATCTATTTAAACCATTTGTGATCCAAAAATTGTTTATAGAAAAAAGATGCACCTCGAAAAGATTTTCTCATATTTCTCTTGGGATTTTTTTTTAATTCAGTGTTGACGTAATTTTACATCTCATGGCATCATGTTGCTTCTGATAACGTGTTCCTCAAAGTGTTTTTAGAGATCATATTCATACTTTACACTGTCTATATATGATATATGTTTTTCAATATTTACTGTGATTATTTATCATTGTATTTACTAATTTGTTTGCTTTTTGTAACAGAATTACAATTTTTACAGAAGTATTGCAAAAAATTATTTTCAATAATTAAATTTTTTAGCAGCATGGTTTACTTGTTTCATTCAGTACTGTTGTTGATTATTGATAATTTCAATGGTGGCCTGTTTCATCTATTTTAGACAGTTTTTTTTATTTTAGTTCATACTAATTATTTTTTATTGTATTACAGAGATGTTAGATATATATAATATTATATCTATTACTCACATAATTAAATTTTTTTTCCCGAGCTGAAGGCTTCCTAATATGTTATTTATGATAGTATTTTGTGAATCGGTTTATCAAAATTAATATTTTCAGAACTAATTTGTTTTCCTGGGTCTACACGCCAAACGCTGCTTGGCGCAATAAAGAATCACGCCAAGCAGCGCATGTCTTTGGAATGGAATCCAAGATGGCGGTGTAGCAGTAAGAGACCGTCAGGAAAATGATTTTTAAGAACTTTTGAAATACAGTGAAATCTATTTCAAATGAAGAATATAGGAAGAGACTGAGAATACTAAGATTAAAAAAAATGAATATCAATACAATCTAAAATATATTTACCAATAGTAATATTATGCAATATATAATATATAGTTATTATTATTATATATTCATATAGTATGATTTACAAATAGTTATTTGAAAAATAATAATATATTATTTTTAATAGTAATTATAAAAAAAGAGTAACCACATCGTATTGTAATAAGTGTACATAATACTCATTTAACATAATTATAAATAAATAATTATGAGTGAACAACATAATAAATAAGTAACATAATACTTATAAATAAATAACATAATTATAAATAACATATTTAATAATTATAAGAAAAATAACAATAAAAATTATTACAAATAACAAATATTATATGATAATCACATATAACAATAATTGTATTTTTATATTATATTATTAATAAAATAATATCATGCATATTAAATTTTATAATGAATATTAAATATAAAGTACCGCAAACGTGCATCATTCTAAAAACTGCAAGTTACTTCAACGAAATTTCATCGAACAAGGAACATTAAAAAAACATTTTTAAAAAGTAAAAATAAAGTGAAAATGGACGATATATATTTATAGCAAAAATAAAAAGTACAACACTCATTCTTTAAAAAATAAAACATCCTAGTACTCCCTTAATATATTAGAAATATTCGTATTTGAAAATAGCACAAAATAAAACAGAAGACTTTTATTTTGCAAGATGAGCAAATGCAATTAAAATGGTTAAATTGTTAAAGAAATCGAATTAAAATTGTTTAAAATTAATAGGTTTACCATGAGAAAAAGCCAATAAAAATTTGGCGAACATAAACAACAATTTTGCGCGTAAACCCAGGATATCAAACTAGCACCTTATTTTCTTTTGGTTTATCTATTTCGGGTTATTTCACCCATAGTAGAAACTTACAACTGCTATTACTTTTCTGTTGTAATTTTTATTTATATTTTCATTCATTATTTCTGTTTAGCATGTTAATTTTCTGTCTAACATTCAAATATATGCTTTCGTTAAATTATTTTTTTACTGTGAGGTCAAATTGCAATGTTTGAAACTATTTGTAATGTCAATATTCATTTTAAAAAATATTTTTAGTTGTTGGTAATGTTACACAATACAGGGTTTTACTTACCTTCCCTAAAAAAATATTGATTGCTATAATAGCTGAATTTTATATTTTTAAAACTCAGCCCTTATGAAGAGCAGGCATTTCAGCTAATATATTACAAGGTTTTAAAATTCCTTAAAATCAAACACATAAAAAGACATCCTAACTGAATAGAATTAATGCAATATTGAAAAAATATTGAATATTGAAAAAGTGTGATAAAATAAGATATTGATAGAAGAGTCATCAAGTTGTCTCTTTTAAGTCCATAATCTTAGATAAGAATTCACTGTTTGATAATTATTTAAAACTATTATTATGCATTTTTTTCCCATTATGAACTTTTTGTGAATTTTTTACAGTAAAAAGCAGAGAAATACAGCTAACATATAATGACTCTCAAAGTTAACACTATGATGGGCAGAGAGTGCTGGATTCGTATTCTTGTGCAACATTACATAGGTTTAGAATAAACAAGCAAATGAATTTTTAAAATTATGAATAAAAATACAAAGAAAGGTTAATGTTATTGATCATTAAAAAATATGAAATAAAACATCCTATTTTTATGATTCAGAAAACTGCGTGCAAAATTGTAAAAATCACCAAAAAGTAAGAGGGGAAAGAAATCTCATTTGATTGTAACAACTGAAACAAGAATGTTAAGAATTGTAGGGAGAAAAAAATTTCTAGTGTCTTTTAAAAATAATTTTTTAAAAAGCGTGCTTAAGTACTCATGTATTCATTTATGTGGAAATCTATGAAAATTTTATTATAATTTACTACCTCTTTTGACTTGAACGAGTAGTTTGTGAATCAAATAGTTATGTAGGTAAAAAAAATTTCAAAAAAAAGAGTAAAAATTTTGGAATTTTTCCTTAACTATTCCTAGGTCTAAAAGATTCGATACTTTTTTTTACTTAATGGGCATGGTAAAATGCAAATATTTAACTCTTAAAAATTAAAATCATATACTGAATTCATACTTGGTAGCAAATATTAATACTTCAGGAAATGAACTTTTTTTTATCTTGGTAAAAAAAAAATTAAGGTCAAAATAAAACAAAGATATATGCAAACCATAATTCACGTTTTGAAAAGTTTATTTAAACAGTGTACATACAGTACATAAAATTATAAAAAAAAAAAAAATTTTAATTTTTGCATTCAAAAACTGACGCGATTTCCATACTTAAAAAGGTTGAATTCAAATATTTAACAGATAATTTTTGCAACAAAACTCTGTATGAAACAGAATTTAACATTAGATGCACAAGTTACAAGGAAGTATGATTTATCAAAAAAGAGAAAAAAATGAATGCGAATATTAGTACTGCCTAAAAACATTTTAAAAATTGTATTTTGGATATACCATAGCAAAAAAAAAAAAATTACTTGAAATTAAATTTTATTCGAATTAAATATTTCATTTTCACTTGCTGTACATCGTAGACAATGTATTCATTATAATGCAAAGATCCTGTATAATCTGGATCTGAAATTAGCGGCCCACAAGGTACTTTGGCTTCGGATCTGAAAAAAAAAAATTTACATATATTAATAAAATTTCAAATCTTATATTATATACAAAAAAAGTCAACTAAAGCTTATTTATCACATACAAAGCATGAAAATTTTCAGTAACAAAAATAAATATCAATTCAAAATTTAACAATCTAAATTAAAGATAAGAATACTTTTACATAAACAAAGAAAAATTAAGATTTAGTTTCCGATAATTCCAAGTGACATAGAAAAAAAGTACTAAATTAATGTATTTGTGCGTTTCAGCAATAAAAAAAATAAATTATAAAAGAAACCAAAGGAGGTTTTTGATGCTAAGAATGCATTAAATGCAATCTTTAACTAGCAATGCAACTCACCTCAATTACAAGTCTAATAATATTTATCACAGAATGTATTCTTACTGATTTACATATAAGAGATTAAACATTTACGACCTTTGTAAGGTAGAGTTCACACAAAAGTTCTTCAAATAAACAACTCATAATATTCATCAACCAAGTAATAAATCATGAAAACAACGTAAGACTTCAAAAGCATCATCAAAAAATCTCATTTATGATCAAAAGCTATTACCTTAATGCTTCTGGATAACAAATTCCCTTAAAAAGGAGACAAGATGTATATAGTCCATCGCCTTCTGAATCATGACATGAACTAATATAATGAAAGTACTTTAAAAGGTTGATATAAGCATACAAATATGACTACCTATAAACATGTTTAAAAATCACAGGTTAGATTAAATTGTGACTGATTACTAAAATAACAAAGGTCTATTGTTTGAAACTAACCCAAGTATATATATATAGTGTTCAGATATACATTATTTAAACAAGGAGCCATTTTTTAGTGTGTGAAACGAGAAAAATACAAGCAAACTGATTTCAAATATTTGTATGTTAATAATTTACCATGACATCAAAATTTCAATATTTTTTGTAAGGTGTAAACTCAGCTGAATAGCAGTCAACTTTCCCTTGCGATGGATGAGAACAGATATGCGATCTGGAGATGCAATCATAATTTTTCTATAACCTTATTTACTGTTTTTAGCAACAGTTCGAGAAGTTAAGACAACCCTTGAATTGAAACCTTCCTT
Organism: Trichonephila clavata; assembly: GCA_019973975.1. NCBI lineage: Eukaryota > Metazoa > Arthropoda > Arachnida > Araneae > Nephilidae > Trichonephila > Trichonephila clavata. The sequence goes on along the minus strand of BMAO01027171.1, from coordinate 9,704 downwards.
ACGATAAAATATTCGTACAATACACAAGTAATAATACAAAAAAAGTATTGTTCTCATTCAATATAATTTGAGACCATGGAGGTCAGTTTTTAGACTGAAAATTTTTTCAGGGAAGTTTATGTCACAAAACGCTTACTTACGCTACAAATACTCAAACACAAAAAATTATGTCAGATGAGAGGAGGTCACCATCTGAGAAGGATTTGCAATAGCTCTAAAGCAGGCTTCTCAAACTCATACAATATTACGGGCCACATGGTCTATTTTATTATAAGTCGAGGGCTGCATGTTTTAAATCTTTAAAAAATCACTAAAATACGATTTTTAAAGTGCATTATGCATTAATTAGACTCAATGTATGTTGTACATTATACATACGTATCATTTTATATTTAATGTTATTTTTTAAAACTATAAATATTTTAGGTTCTTTATTAAAAAAATTTTTAACTATTGTAAGAAATTCAATTTAACATTACTTTTTAGAAGATATTTGACCTAGTGTTTTTTCACAAAGAAAGTCATTAAGATTTGATTGAAAATATTGAGATGATGCAATTGTTGAAATTGACGATAAATGTTGATTGGCTAATCTTGATCTTTCTGAATTTTTGTTAATTTTCATTAAAGAAAATAATTGCCCGCATAAATAAGTGCTATCATTACTCGCATAACAAAAGATACATTTTAGGAACCCAATTGACTTAGAAATATGTATAAAAATCAAAAATTCAAACTTCCGTAGATCTTTGCTTCAACAAAGAATCACATTACTTTTCAACTAGTTTATTTGTAAGCTTTCATGAACAATTTCAATATTGATAGATAGAGGTCAAGTAAAAGCACAAAAATGTAACTGACAGATTTTAAAATCAGAAAATCTTCAATCTTTAATTCTGTTTCTAACAATTTAATTTAGTGAGCATATTCAGTAAATTTTGATTTATGGGATTTAATCAATAGATACTGACAGCTTTCAAAGTGGGACAAGTTTTTTTTTATTTATTTTTGCCACAGTAAAAATTTTTAATTGTATCAAATACAATTTTAACATGATTTTCGCCTTGAAGTTCAAAATTAAGTTAAGATGTATTATCAACTAAGAAATCCAGCCCCCCTCCCTCCCCACTCTTATATCCACTCACTGTCTTATCTTTTAATCAAGCACATTCATAATTTTTGTTTCTTAGAAGTTTGTAATTTCGTCCAGCAGTTTGAAGAATCGTTGTAACACTTTATAATTTAAAAGCCATTGAACTTCTCAATAATATGGTAGATCTTTGTTTTCACTTTCTATATCTTACAGAAATGAAGTAAATTGAAGTGCGCGATTAAGTCTACATTCTCAAATATAATATACAATTTTGGTGACTATTTTTAAAACATGTCCTATATTTAAAACTTTGGAGTGCAGTACCTGCTGGTGAATAATACAATGAAACTGTTCAAAATTATTATTGCCATGCTGTTTACATGTTTCTTTTAATCTTGCAACAACTTTTTTAGTAATATCGATCATGGTAGGCACACCATCACACAAGACAAACCAATTTTTCCAATGGTAACTCATATTTCTTCAAAAAAAATCTTTTAGTACATTCAAAATACCAGCTCCAAAAGTTATATAATGAATACAAATAATTTCCAAAAGTTCTTCACTTATTTTTTAATTAACCTCACATCCATGAATAAAAATTACAGTGAAATTTTGAAAATCTGTACTTTCAGCAATATTGCAATACAGTAGATTTCAAATGCTGATTTCTTAAATTCCTGTCTATTTCATCAACTCTGCTTACAATATTTCGATTTAAAAATTTACACTCATAATTTAATTTGTTTGTGCTGGACATATTTCTGCTGTTTTATAATTAAACATTCTCTTATAAATTTCCTTTCAATAAATGATTTCGATCTGCTGGTGTGAGTAAATGTGATAATATATTTTTATATAAAAAGCAACTGTATAATCTGCAACAAATTTAATGAGTACATTTCATTGTTTTTGAAGAATTTATCTCATTTCGGACTTGTCTTCACGAAATTTTGCAAAGAGTATTGGTCATAGTTTTCTTCATAATGTGTCATAATGCCTTTTAAGATTATAGTTTTTAAGTATTTCCAGTTTTTTAGAAAACAATAAAGTTCCTATTGAAATGATCTTTCCTTACTCATTGTTGAAATTTTATTACATTTTTTATTAAATAACTTTTTAGTTTAATATGAATAAAAATCAACATCCACTTATATTCGCAAACGATTAAGTATATAAATTGCCCTTTATCTTAAATATCCTCGATATTTTTTTTAAACTTTAAAAAACATCTCTGATTACCCCTTGCTGATTGAACACTCCAAACAGAGGAGGAAGAGAAATAAAAGTCACACACATGAAGAACTGTGTACCACCCATAGCTAAGAATATGCATAATGTGTGTATATCAGAATTTATTAAAAAAGTAATTTATTATAGTAAAATCACAAATGAAAATGTTTAATAAAAAAATATTTTTAATCCAAAGGCCATTTCTATCAAAAATAATTTTTTTAAAAAACAAGAACAGGTAACAGGGAAATATATTGTAGATTTATTATATATACAGTGGTGGCCAACATTATGGACACTTTTGAAAATTGTTATGTTTTCTAAGTTTGTATGCTTATAGAAAATGTTACCTTGCACAAAATGCAAAGTCTTTTATATCATTTTAAAGAAAATGTAATACTGAATTCAACAACAACAAAAAAAATTCACATGTTTGCAATGCAAAAAAAACACGGTATGCTGCAATAACTATTGATATACATTAGATATACTGATTATAGCAGTGGGTTATCAATACTAAGTGGGGTACTGTTTATATTTTAATACAGCTGCACATAGACATTTCATTGAGCAGAAAAACGTTTTTAGCTCTTCCTTTGTTACTACATGTGATGTCAGGAAATAATTATAGTCTCCATTAGTTCCCTTTTATTTCATGGGTACATCAATCGGACACTTTTGCCATCGCTTGTAAGATGATCGAATCATTTCTGGAATCCATTTTTAGCCATGTCCATTAATTTAGCCTGGTATGCACTTTTAACTTCATCCGCAGATTGGTCTTCGTTTAACGTAGGGGGAACGATGTGTTGAAATTCTTTATGCATGTTAAGATCCTTAGTCGGTATTCGTTGACATTTGGCCGAGGATATCCCAACTGATTCTTTTGTTTGAAGACTGTTCTTACGCACAGCTGCAGAAACCTTTTCGAGGTTTTCAGCGGTGCGTGAAATCTGCAGACGTCCAGAGTGTTTGTCCTCTTTGACACTTTCCCTGCCTTCACTGAAACGTAGATGCCCCTCAAAAGCTTGCGTTCGCAATAACGTATCACAGCTTTACATATGCTTCAAAATTTCGTAAGTGTCCGTAGCACCTTTTCAAGAACGAACAAAAATTTTATATTCATTCTTTGCTTAATAAATGCATTTGTTTTAATGGCCGACTGATAAATGGATCCGCCTACAAGATACGAAGCCGTGGCGAGTCACCGACCACATGATATCTGAAAAACTTTTTGTAGAAAAGGGAAAGAGAACTCCTTAGCACAGAAATGTTATCGTAGTCGCTCTGCTGCAAAATTTTACCACGTTCTAGGCTCAGTCCGGGGACTTCTAAATCCAACCTCGTATATATGTATATTTATAATAATAAGTAATATTTCATAATATATATTGTATGTAATTATCATTACTTCTTGTTCATTCAAACACTTAAGAATTTTTAACCCCACTAAAAATCTTTAAATTGTCAAATCACTCCCATTTTTACCCGTTAAGCCAGTTGAATTTTAGTTTTAAAAATACTCAGTTAAAAATTTTTAAACTTGACTCTGGTGCAAATGGGCATTAGTGACCCACGGGTTAGTACCAAACAATATATGACCCACGTCACAAAAAGGTTCGCCATCCCTGCTATAATTGTATCCTGACATGTAAAAACCAAGGAAAGCATAAAACTATTTTCAGCTCAATGAAATGTTTAAGTGAAGCTGTATTAAAAAATAAAGGCTATTCCACTAGGTACTGATAACCCACTATCATCAGTATCTAATGTTCATCGATAGTTATTGCAGCATAACCTTTCTTGCATAGCAAATATATGAATTTTGTTTTTTGTATTGAATTTAGTATTAAATTCCCATTAAAATTACATACAAGACTTAGCGTTTTGTGCAATGTAACATTTTCTATAAGCATATAAATTTAAAAAATGTAAGAATTTTCATAAGTGTCCACAATTTTGGCCACCACTGTATATACTGTAAAATCCGGTGTATAACACGCACTTTTAACACAAAAAAATAAGGTTGAAAGGGTGCGCATTATACTCCGGATATAAAAATGAGAGCTTGAAAAATGAAAAGGGATGATCATAGTTACAAAAAAAAAAATCAGACTTCTACATATATCAAAATGCTGGTTTTTTCCCCCCAAAGAAATGACATTTCTTATGAACTTAAAAAAAGGGTACTATTTCTAGAAATATACTATTTTTTCAAAAACCTGCAATAATACCTCAAATAAATTACTTCAAAGTATACGAGCATTGCATACGAGCCCCCTTTTTTTGCAAAGTAACTTGAAATGTACGAGCATTGCATACGTACATTTCAAGTTACTTCGCAAAAAAAGGGGGTGCGTGTTATACGGCGAATGTATCTTAAAATTAAAAACTGCAGCTCTAAAGTACGGGTGTGCATTATATGCCGGATTTTACGGTAGATATGGTTCACCTCAAATAAATTTCAGAATAAAAAACTTTAAAAACTAGTTATTTAAAAAAAAATTTCGGCATTCCGCAACTTTTTTGAATTGGCGGGCCACATGCGGCAGTGTGTTTGACACCCCTGATCTAAAGGAAGCAGGGTAATCAAAACGAAGGATCGCACAACATTACAATCGAGCGATTCTATCATTCGACGATGTTGGCAGGAATTGGTGAACCATTACAGTACAGGGCGTCAATATCGCGATCGCTCAATGGTGATGATAGTGATCGTTCTATCAGCATTTACAGTCTTTGAGGTGTACTAATCAATGATCTGTTGTGTAACCAGGGTGCCACTGATCATCTACAGGCGACTAGAAGAATGGAAGGATATTGCACTGACTGTCCCTCACCAAAGCATACCGCCAGATACGCTTGTAGTGATGCCGGGATCATTCAATTTGAATTTCAAGGGCCGGAAAAAATTGTTTTCAGCAATAAATTCCGTTTCAAATCGAGTACAAACAGCGATGACGCTGGATGGTAACAGGTATGGAGGGATAAAGGGCAGCAGTAGGATACTCACCCGACAGTCGCAAATCCGAAGAATCAGATACGGGAAGCTATTTCATTTGATTGTCAGATCTCTTTGCTTCTCATATCCATGACACCCTTACAGTACGATGGTACCCTGACATGATTCTATGACTCATAGTGTGTTGTCTTTCTTTTCACGAATCTCAAGGTTTACATTTCAACAGGATAATGTCTGGTCACACACATGCTTGCCTTAGTAACAGTTTGCATCAGAGCCAAAGATGAGCCACTGCAAAGATCCACTGCACCCTTTAAAGCTGCATTTCCCAAAAAAAAACATTTCATTCTATAATACTGCTACCGTTTCATTTTCAATATGTACACAACTATCAATTCTTGATCCATTAGGATAAGTTCTTGATGAGTCGCTTTTTATGTTTTAGAGTATTATGGTAAAATTCCAGCCATTCAAACACATCTAAAAATATTCTATTCATTATTGCTTTTCAACTTGAGTTGTGCTACTAAATGCATTAACCTTACCTCGTTAGAACTACTTGGTGCTCTTGTGGATGCTAAACTTACCACAGCAACATTCAGAAAGTTATCAAAAATGAGAAATCTGCTTTGGTAACATTCTGGATTGATTTCCAAGTTGTGTTATACTGGAGAAAAGAATCCATTAAAAGATGGAAGCAATTTATTGTCAACCATGTTAATGAGATAAAATCGTCGCCTGATTCAAATAATTGGCAGCATTGTCAAGGCAAGGAAAATCCAGCTAATTTTTTGGTTAATTCCAAAGGTACATCAGTTGAAACACTTATTCAAGAGTCTACAACACTCAACTAGACAAACTTTAATTGCACACAAAAATTCTTACCAAAGCCTAAATCTGTTATGTGTCGGAAGAATATATTACTAAACTCAAAAAAAATCTAATGACTAACGATTTTACTTTAAGTGTTCAAGAAACCTTATGATGGATCGTTTATTGAGGTTTAGTAATAATCCTGTAACAAGTGAATGTTTTGAGTTTTAGTAATAATCTTGTAACTAAACTGAATGTATTGAGCTTTATTTTTAGATTAAATAATGTAAGCAGGTTGAGTTCCAAGTCAGAAAGGTTCCATTTCTGCTTTAGTAAGAAACAATGCAGAAGCTCCTGATTAAGGTAATTCAAAATTAAAATTTCCTTATAGAAATTCCAGGTCTAAAAAAACAGCTTGATGTCATCCTCAAGTAAGATTAAGTCATCATCAACGTTTCTTGATTCTTAAAGAATTTTAAAAATAGGAAGTTGATCGACTAATGCAGTTTCTCTTACGATCGTAAACATCCAATCTTATCACCCCGCAAGTGTAAGTTAACTAAATTAATTATGAAAAATTGTCGCATCTTAAGTATTTTCATTTAGGACCTAAAGCTTTACTCTACCATATTTTTACAAAAATATTGATCTTCATGTGGCACATCTCTGCAGAAAGGTTACTCATTAATGTATCAAATATTTTAGCGTAAATCTTAAGAGACATTGGTAAAAAATGGGAGAGATACTAAAGGAAAAATTTGCTTTTATTTTGAATAATGTTGGTAATGATTTTTGTGGTCCATTTTATATAAAGAACAGAGAAAAGGTCCTTCCTTGAAAATTTACGCATGTACTTTTGCATGCTTGGTAACTAAACCAATTCACAATGAAATCATCTCTAATTTGATGTCAGAATCATTTATTACAACATTCAAATGAGTTATTGTTCACTGTGAAAGGTGTAGCAAAATATTCTGGGATCACTGTATCAATCTCTTAGGTGCTAAAAAGAAAATTCCTTAATTTAGTCATGAAACATTAAAAAGTAGTCTTCAGAAAAGAATATTGAATAGCTGCACTCGTGAACCAAATTAAGATATATGGTCATATGTCAAGTACTATTTCAGAAGATAAATGGATAATTCAAAAATCTCGCTTATGAAGAATTCCTTACTATCAAGCATTAAATGGAGGGGATACTAAACTTTAGGTCCCTTACTCCACTCTTTTGGAGACCTTAGTTTTTCTTCTTTCTTAAAGGGAGACCAATAACTGCAGTAGTTCATCTTGCAGATAATAGATTAAAGAAATGGCAAAACTGACTTCAAAAGGAATTCAAGCAATTTGGAGACAAAGAATCATACACAAATTACCTCAGTAATTTGAAACAAAATGCATGGTTTTGAAAAAAATGTCAAAATTGGAGATGTGGTAATCATTAAAAAAGATAACCTGTCTGTAGATGGTTATTAGGTCGTATCATTCAGATTACCCAGTAAAAGATGACATCAACCACTCGCACAAAGGTGGGGGGTATTAAACAGTTGTTTTAAAATAATGTTTGTTATTATAAATCTAAGAATTGTGTTTATGCGGACGATGTATTTATTGGAGATATTGTGTGTTACTATACTCCATTCATATTTCACATATAAAATATTTATTAACCATTGTAAATAATGTGTATGAAATGTATTTGTTTTCAAAAAATTTCTTTATTTTGATTTGTATTTAAAACACTAATATTTTAGAATATTAGATAATTCTAACAATTTTTAAAATTCTATATTCTATGTGTCACAATTCTAATATTTTATTTAATTTTACTATCATCCATTCATCAGTTATAATGAAAATTTGAACCATGTGAAATAATTATATCGTATACAATTATTTTGTGCTCTGTGCAAGGCCGGGAGGGGAAGCTGGCAGCCCGGTGCATTTCTAATCCCAAAGTGCAACTGACTGCTCGAAAATCCTGTCAGAAAGATTATCAACAGGTATGTAACCCGAATATGAACAGGGGTACTCCTTCAAATTTTATCACAAATATCTGGGGTTTCACAAATGAATTTCCTAGTATTCTGTGATTTTTATCAATATCATAAATTTACTCTTTATAAGTTCGTTTTCAGAAAAATAAACTGCTGTTTGTAAAAAATGCAACACCATGAAGGAATCATCAGAATTAAATGAAATTTAATGCACAAATGACTTGTATTAATACAAATAAATGACAAAATTTTTAAAGTAAAAAGACAATATTAAATGCTCGAAATCTGTATTTGGTGCAGCCACCGTGGCTGCTATACAACGTGGTATGAAGTCAAACAGATTTTGAATGACTGCTTGTGGAAGAGAATTCCATATTGTTTGTATGCACAGCAAAATTCCGTCTTTTGAAGCTGCAGGAAGCAGATCACGAGTGAGACGCCAACCAGCCAAATCCAAACATGCTCATTAGGTGACATATCTGGCAAATAAGCAGGACAAGGAAGAACTTGCGTATATTGGGCTGAACAGAAGTCTCTAACAGTCTTTCACCGACATAGCGTCTAACATGAATGCGGCCATCATGGTCCCACAAATTGAAGCATGATTCATCTGAAAAGACAACTTGGTGCCAATCAGCTTGCCAGGCTCTGTGCTCATGAGCCCATTGCAGATGCAGCCGACAATGGTTTACCGTGAGGGGGATCCTGTATAAAGGCGCCCTTGCACGTAATCCATGGTGTAGCAAACGTCGACGAATTAACGAAGCCGACATTAGTACACCTGTATCAGTAGACCAAGGTGCTGCCAACTGCCTAAGGGAAGCTGTACGGTCATTCACCGCCAGGTGGAGCAGGTGTCAATCGTCGCACGCTGATGTCACCTTCCATCTTCCACTGCCAGTTTTTCGAGTTATTCGGTGCTTGTCGGCTCACTGCTTCCAAGTTCACATCACTGGGGAACTGTTCCGCTGCACACGAACTCCTATTGCACGATAGGAAAATCCTCCTTCTCGAAAGTCAATAATCCTCCCCCGTTCAAACTCCGTAAGTTGTTGAAATTTCTCCTTATTTCATCGTGGAGGCATACTTAGGTCTCACTAAACGTTCACCACTAACAAATAATCATTAACCATTTTCAACGTCTCGCTACAGCCCGCTATTTATACACTTTCAACATCACTTCAGAGGATGCTGAATATGCCACACATGCCCGGTGGCTCTGAAACTTTACTATTTTACATAACATTCTAATTTTGATACTTGCTGTACAGTTCATTTAATTCTGATGATTCTTTCATGGTGTTGCATTTTTTACAAACAGCAGTGTATAAAAAAATCTTAATGTGGTATATCTAGCTTGCTAGTTAATTCTTCCCATTTTCAAGCTTGTTTAGGGTAATTTCAAACAGTGTTAGTGAGTTATATCAACATTGCATAATAAAGTAACACATGAGATATTGACGATGGATTTCGTAATTTTGAATCTCAGTCAAGTGATGAAGACTACACCTGAGCTGGCATCTCCCTCTCCTAAGTACAACACCATGGCAATAACAGAACATTGAGCTTTGACAGACTTAACATGCATCAGCCCCCTCTACACGGCGGA